>CAJNIZ010044966.1:0-31580 GCA_905231905.1 Symbiodinium pilosum
ATCCCTAATACTTGAGGATCCTACGCAAGTATGTCAATTCACAAGGTCCGAAACCCTAACGCTAAAACCCTCAACCCTTTTGACCCTAAGCCCTGAAGACAAAGGCCTCAAAAAAATCGGGGGCCAGCCAGAGTCTCAAATAATTTATTTTTGGGGAGCCCAGAGTCTAATTTCTTGTTTAATAAGATTTCTTAACACCAGGCTGGGCCGTACCGCAAGCACTGGAACCTTACCCGGCCCCAAGCTCCACGCAATCCCCCGACCCCTAACTAAAACCCCCTTTCCACACAATCCCAGAAACCTCTTTTGTTGCTTTCTATGTCATGTCAGAGAAGGGTACGCAGCCACAAGACTTCCAACATTACCACCATAGAGTTCTTACATCCCTATTATTTTTTACTACTATCTGTGTTATTATTGCTTTTGTTGTTTTCTTGCTATTGTTATTTTTACTATCACTACTATTGTTGTTATTATTACTGTTACTGTTATTATTTCCATTATTATGAATATTACTAGTCAAGGGGCCCCTTCTTTTGTCACCAAACCTTGCCGCGCCGTGCAACGTGAATACTTCAAATCTTAGCTGTTATTTTTTGTTTTTACCCGCGCGGCACGGGCACTCGTCCAAAAGCGAGCATAGCCCTGCACCAGCCATCCAATAAGACCATGCAGCCATTGTGAGTCCAAAGCTGTACCGGAACCCTAGCCAAAATCATACGCACCCATTCATAACACCTATAAACGTCCGCTAAATTATCTCCCCTATAAACCCCTTTAAGGAGTGTAGACTATAGCTTATAGATGACCTGTCTACACCGAGTCCAAACGCCCCAAGGCGACCTAATAGCCCTAGGTACCGCAGGAGTACCCTTTTTCGCTTTTTGTATTGGGGTCTCCTTATTAAAGCTGAATAGTAGGAAAAAGGGCCCTAAACCCCACACCCTAGAACCCATTAAGGGGTTACTGGGGAACCTAGAGCCAGATTCGGCAAGTCCTGCAGTGCTGATGCTCATTTTGGCTCAGGATGCGATGGGTTGAAGTGTAGGGGTTAGGGTTTGTAGGGTTTAGGGTTTTAGGCTTTTAGGATTTAGGATTTGTAGGGGTTTAGAGTTTAGGGTTTTTAGGATTTAGGGAGTTTAGTGTTTAGGGTTTGGGGTCTGGAAACTAGGGCTTCCCGACATCCTCTTCCCTCTCAAGCCTGAAACCCTGAACCCCACACGAACTCCACTACACCTGTAGACCCTAAACCTTAAACCCCAAAAACCCATTAGAGTAATTTCCATTTTCTTTTCCACTATCCCAAGATTATTCCCAAAGTATACGGATCTGTAGCCCATAGACCAGCTGTCCTTAGACCTTAAACCCTAAACCCTAAACCCTTAAACCCCTAAACCCTAGATCCTAAACCCTAAACCCTAAAGCCCTTGGGGAGCAGCCAGCCAGCATGGAGGAAGTTGATATTGTCGTGCTTGGTGCTGGTTTAAGTGGCATCTTCCTGGCGCATAGCTTGAAGACCGATGGCGGCAGGATAGAGATGCCAAAACACTCTGAGGGAGGATCATGGATGATAGTAGTAGGGTTTAGGGCTTAGAGTTCAGGGTTGGTTAATACGAATACAACTGGTAAATAACAAGCAAACCCTAAACCGTAAACCCTCTATAGCACTTGTAGTAAGAAGAGGGATGTATGGAGAGAAAGGAGTTGACAAGTTCTCATGTTTACACGGTTTTTTGGGGGTGGTTTTAGCGATTAGCGGTCCGAATTTGAGCCATAATCTAAACTTATCAAGGGGTTATATGAGCGACAGAAAAAAGTTCCAGCCATTAGATCATGTCTTGGGTGGACATGAGTTTAGTGGCCGACGCTGCAAACCCTGTAAAACGATAGGTGAGACAAAACAGAACGATAGTCATGATGCAGCGAGCCGTGTTGCTTGAGACGTGTTACGTAGTCACTCTTGTGAAAAAGTCGAAATACTGAAAAACGATAGGGGAGAAAATTAAAGACGATAACCCCAAGCCCGTGTCCATTAGCCAGGTATGGAATTTCGACCGTAGCTCATATAGGGGATCACATAGGAGACTGTTATAGGGGTTACAGGGGGATACTAGGAGTTTAGACTATGGCTCATTTGACAGATCCTGGCCGGTTGTTGTGTTCGCACGGGACCAAACCAGCGGTCCCCAAATCACGATGAGAACAACAGTGGACAGCATCTGCAATCGTCGTGGTTGTAGCCTCAGTACCCAAAGTCAGCGGTTTGGGGTGATCTGTTTCCAGTGGCTACTAAGATGTTGATGTAGATGGGGTGGCGTGTTGGTACAAGTTTTCACGACATGTTCAGGTGTATCCAATCACCACAGCATCCAAGCCTAAACCATAGCAACACTCGTGTTCGAGCACGTCCAGCTATCAGAGCATCCGTGCTCAAACCATCATTGCGTGATGCTAGCACTCTTGCAGCTGTTCTTCGGGTAACAAACAACTTTCATGCAGGTTCTACTGCAAACAAAGTGCCGGCGCACCAAACCGGAAACGTAGGCCAAAATATTGAGTTGCTGCATGCTTTTCCTGCACCCTGGAAACGAATGACCAGTGGCAAACGTGTGGGGCCGTGTAGTTGTAACTGCGTTTACAAATCCACAGGTCCAGGTGGGATGTGAAGGGATGGTGTGCAGCCGGGCACAGCAGCTGCTATGTTTTTTTTTTTGTTTTTTAATGCGCTGTAGTCTAAACTCCTTGAAAGGGAGTTTGATAGAGTTTAGGGTTTAGGGTTTCAACTCTTGAGAAGGGTGGTCCTATGTGGGATTATATAGGGGACTACTACTTGAGATATTAAAGGCGGATACTCGGAGTTTAGGCCCTAAACCTTAAACCCATATTATAGGGAGTATTCAGGAGGATACGCGGATTTTCAACGTAAACCCTAAACCCCAGACCCTAATTATTATGGAGGTTGCTCAGGGAGATTCTCGGAGTTTAGACTACGGCTCATATGGTAGCTCATCAACAGCCGTGCTTCGGCTGTGGCCCAAGAGGCCCTTCGCCCCCGAAAATCCTTGGGGTTTAGGGTTGAGGGTTCAGGGTTTAGGGGTTTAGTGTTCAGCGTTTAGGGTTTAAGGTTTAGGGTTCGGGGTTTAAGGTTCAGGTTTTCCGAAGTCCTAACTCTTTGTCTTTACCTGGACCAGCATACCCCGCCCTTTATCAGGGATACTTAACTTTATGTCTAGCATTTTCTATCTAAAAATCAGTATCCTAAAAAAGTTGTATCATATCAGGATCTAGGTTGGGGTTCCCCAACAATAGGGGTAGTTTTTTGGGAAGTCCCTATAATCAGGATCATGGTATTTTGGGGGGGTCACCCTATTCTATGAGAAGCTACCACCCTAGACCCCGAAAGCCTAAACCCTAATCCCTAAACCCTAAATCCTAAACCCTAAACCCTAAACGTACCTTCGCTTGATCACGATTATGAGGACTTTTGTGGTGCTGGATCGGCGGGCTGGAGTTGGCGGCATGTGGGCAGAGCTGAAGTGATTTTGACTGTCCAAGAGCTGTTTTAGGTTTAGGGTTTAGGGGTTTAGAGTTTAGGGTTTAGGGGTTTAGGGCTTAACGGTTTAAAGTTTAGGGTTTAGGGCTTTTAGGGTTTAGGGCTTAATGGTTTAGAGTTTAGGGTTTAGGGCTTAGGGTTTAAGGTTTCGGGGTTTAGGGTGTAATTCGGTTCAAGTTAAAGGTTTAGGGTTGAAGGTTGATTCGCCCCCTTGAGTAGCTAGAATATGGGTTAGATGGGGATCTTATATAATAATTTTTCAAGAAGCCATATTCTATCTACCTGAGGGCGACCAAAACCCCAAATCTTAAACCCTGAGCCCTAAACCCTAAACCCTAAACCCTCAACCCTAAACCCTAAAACCCTAACCCCTAAACCTTATCTACTTAGGGGGGACCATAGGGTTCAGGGGCGGAGCTGGGGTTTCTCACCATGGGTGGACTCTCCAGTTGGGGTCCGGTGCGAAAAGAATATACTCTAAGTTCAGGGTTGAGGGTTTTGGGCTTCCTTTTCGGTCTTTTCTAAAGTTTAAACTTTTTTGGCCTTGGTCGTTGAGGAAGGGAGTACTCTAAGCCCTACCCAAACCCTATAGTCCTCCTTAAGTGGATCGACTATGGGGTTTATGGGGGATCTTATTATGCTACTGGGGTAGGGTTATAGGTGTGCTAAGAACAAAAATTCCCGCGCCCTACATCGATCCCTCCATGCGACCAAGACGAACTAGTCGACCCTATAATCCCGAGTGGGGCGCGGATAGTTCAAGATGGTTATAAGAATTAATACGCTAAACCCTAAATCTCAAACCCTAAACCACACACCGCGCGGTTGTGAGGTCTTAAACCCTTCTGCTATGAGGTTCCCAGGTCTTCGGACCGACTCGCCGATGGGGCTTTATGGCCACTGGATGAAAGCTTAACCCAAAGGGTAGGGTTCAGGATGTAGGGTTTAAGGTTTAGGGTTTAGGGTTTTAGGCTTGCAGGTTTTCCAGGGTTTAGGTTCTAGAGTAGGTATACAATATACTTACACCCCAAAGGGGTTCCCGTGTAGCTACGCTAGGATCCAAGTTTTTACCAAGGACCCTTGAGGTATGAAACAGGGGCTCCATATATATGTATATATATATATATATGTATGTGTATATATATACACATATACATGTGTATATATATATATACATATATGTATGTATATAGTTCCTTTGTGTTCTTATTCTTGTTGGTCAGTGGTTCTTATATACTTGGAGAGTCTGCGTAGATCACAAAGTTGTCAAGGAAGGGCGTAGCCCCAGCCCTAAACCCTAGACCCTAATCCCTAAACCCTAAACCCTAAGCCCTAAACCCTAGACCCTAATCCTAAACTTAAATCCTAAGCCCAATTATGTCCCCGTATGCTCGTTACACGAGCCAGCTGAATTCTTCAAGGTGCCGGGAGTTTCCTAGTCCCTAGACCCTAAACCGTATAACCCTAAACCCTAAACCATCTAACCCTAAGCCCTATAACCCTAAACCCTAAACCATCTAACCCTATAGCCCTAAACCCTATAACCCTAAACCCTAAACCCTAGACCCCTAAACGCCTACACCGAGTTCGTCGCAGAGTTTAGGAGTTTGAGGTGCCTCAGAGATTGGCTTTTTTGTTTTGGGGGCTTAGGTTTGAGCTTACTTAGGGTTATAGGGCTTAGGGTTATAGGGTTTAGGGCTTAAGGTTTAGGGCTTAAGGTTTAGGGTTTAAGGTTTAGAGTTTAGGGTTAGGGTTTAGGGTCTAGGGTTTAGGGTTTAGGGCTTCAGGATTCAGGGGAGTCACGGTTTGGGGTTTAGGGCTTGAAGGGGGCATGGAGCTTCCATTGCAGCAAGGGAGCCTGCTGTAGGGTATAGGCTTCCTCCGCAGGCCGCCCGTCGTGAGTTTGAAGCCCAAAAACCGAAACACATGGGAGGGTCTAGGTCTCTAGGCGCCCTTTTCCCTAAACACTAGACCCTGAATCCGAAACCCTGAGTCCTAAACCCCAAACCCAAGGTTATTCCTTCCATGCCTCTACAATCACGACTCGGATGATGCCAACACGAGAGGAGATTGACTGAAAGTTGGGTTTCAGGATACAAAGTCTTTTATAGGGATTTTATAGGGTTTAAAAAGGGTAGGTTAGGGTTTAGGGTTTAGGGGTATATAGGGATAATGGAAAGACAATGGAAACTACTACATTACAATTGGGTATGTATTGAGGCTGTGGGGGTTATATACGGATAATGGAAAAGAATATGGAAAATACTATTCAGGGTTTAGGGTTTAGGACTGAGACCAAGAATTCCTTTTTGTGAGCTATCATTTCGGGTGAATTCTGACGTTCACGTGTATATAGTTGATCCGTAGAGTGTGGCCAGAGCCTGCTGGGGTTCTAGTGTCGGATTTCGCAGACTCCGATACAAATCCACAATGACCCGAAATGATTCTCTGGCAAGTCTTCATGTCATCTTAGATCCCTCTGGGAGCCTGGCTATCCTAAACCCTAAATGGCCCTAAATCCTGACCCGGGGTGCTTCTCCATGAGCCTGTGGACCGACAAGGGGTTGGGGTTAACTTGAAGACCGGTGACGATGACCAACAGATAGGGTGCGAGGGGGTCCCTCGAAGCATTGGTTTAGCGCAAAGTTTTTTTCTAAAACGTTGGTCTATGTAGAAGGCTAGTTTTCAAAACTTTGGTTTAGGGTTTACGGTTTAAGCCCTACACTCTTATATCATATTCAAGAGGCACGAGAGACCCTGGGAGCTGAAACAGCGAAGATGGGGAGTAGAGGGCTCCCAGTCATAGGTCCTAGTCAGGATCCTACCAGGATTATAGGGTTTGGGGTTTGGGGTTTAGGGTTTACGTTTTGGGCTTAGGGTTTAGGGTTTAGGGTTTCCTAAAATTTGCGGTACCGTTTTGGGGTCCCCATAACAAGGACTAGTCTTCATGTTCCTTTCCATTCCCCTGTATAACCCTGTATAACCCCTTCCCTTTTGATATCACTAGCTACTTCTAATATACTATAATCACTTCCATTCTCTTTTCCATTACCCCTACAAAGCCCCAAGCCTATCCCCTAAATAGTAGTTTCCATTTTCTTTCCCGTTCTCCCTGAATTACCCTAAGCTAGCATACTGGGTCTACATTGGGGTCCCCTGATTTGGGGAGATCAGATTACATTATAGGGGGATGTTGGCAAACCTCTAGATGCAATTTTGGGGAAGCAGATGCAACGCCGTCGACACAGATTATGTGGGACATATAGTGCCCCTTAAGTAGATAGAATATGGCTTTGGGTATATGATAACAAGATCCCCATATGCCCAATATTCTATCTACTTAAGGGGGACTGTATCCCTATGAGTTTTTGCGGGAAGATTGTTGCAAACGTGAGGAGCTGGTGCAATACTTTCAGGAAGTCGTGGAGGAGCATCAACTGGCGCAGTACATGCGCTTTGGGCAGCACGTGCGGCGTGCCGAGTTTGACTCCGAGGAGGCGCGCTGGTCTCTGACGACCGCGGGCGGACGATGCTTCAAGTGCAAGTATGTGATGAACTGCACTGGAAGCTTGGTGAAGAAGTTGAGTGGCTAGGGTTAAGGGAGTTTAGAGTCAAGGGTCTTGCAACAAAAAGGTTTCACTCCCTGCAGCAAACAATTTTGGAACCTCCCCAAAGGGGCACTACATGAGCTACCTGCTAAAAGGGGCCTCTGTGGGGTTCAATCAGCGTCCGGGATAGGGTAGGCCACCTTGCGCTGAGCCTAGATTTGCAAGGTGGCTGGCTTTTTCAGGGTTGCTGTTAAGGAGTTTAAGTTACTGTAAGAAGGAAACCTTTTTGGTTATTATATACCCATGGTAACTTAGTTTCCTAAAGCCTAAACCCTTGATTTCACTTCTTAAACCACAACCCAGTTTTCTGGTACCCTCAACCTCCTACATCCTACCAAGGGTATTTCGACCTTTTTGACCCGTACATCCCGGAAATTCCTGGCATGGAAAGCTTTGCAGGGCGTGTGGTGCACCTCGGCTCTGTTACGAGGAGAAGTTTAGGGTTTATGGGGATCATGGAAAAGAACATGGAAACTACTAAACTTTGTTATATAGGGTTTAGGGGTTGGGGTTTAGGGGCTTAGGGTTTAGGGGTTTAGGTGTTAGTAGCTTAGGGGGTCGGGTTTGAGGGTTTAGGGGCTGAGGACTTGAGGGTTTAGGGTTAAGCGTCCAAAGTGCAATCATGAAAAACCTTGTTATCATAGTCGGAAGCGGGTTTCCTATGCTCTATGAGGTTGATATGGAGGTTGTTCAAACTGTTAAAAAGAGAAATGTTTTGCTTTGCTAACGTGCAAAAAACCATGGGAACATTGGGATACAGTTCCTCCTAAACCCGAAACCCTAGGGAGATGCTAACCAGAAAGCGAACGTACCCTGTGGCCATTTTGGGGACAGGTAATTTGAACAACTGCCATACAAAAAATCAGCTTTCAGAGACAGATCAGGGTTTAGGGATTAGGGTTCAGGGGGTTTAGGGATACCTTCTGTGCAGCCGCCACCTGCAGATGGGTAATTGCCTTCTCCGAACCAATAACCCCCTCTCAACGTACCGCTGATCATGAATACTCCTTATATAGCGGGAGAATAAGAAGTATGGGGGGGATCATTTTTCGGTGGAGTATCCAGAGACTTCCGCACGACTCTAGTAACTTACCAGAGTGGTATAGAGGACATCCCACTGTCTGGCTACCCACGTATTACAAGCTACTATCACCTCACCTCCCAAAATCAGACACTCTACATAGGAATATGTCCCCCACTGGCCTTCTTTCAGGTTCTTGGTTCAAGAACTTCACGCTTTTCGGGATCTGCGATTTGCTTTGGGGAACTAGCTTTGAACTTGTGGGGAGCCCGAGCCCAAAACCCGAAATCCTGAACCTTAAGCCAAGACGGATATGAGCTATAGTCTAAACTCCTTAAAGGGGGTTATATAGGGGATTATATAGGGGACTACTATAGAGGTTATTAAGGGGGATACTAGGAGTTTAGACTATAGCTCATATGAACCCCCTTCCCCTGAATATTCCCATTGTAGGTACATGATACCTTACTGGGAATATCGACGTCCTAGTATAAACCCCAAACCCTAACCTTCAAGCCTAAGCCCTAGACCCTGTAAGCCCTGAGCCCGAAACCCGAAGCCCTAAACTCTAACCCTAGCAACCCTATCACCCTGAACGGGGGAGGGGGATGTAGTCCCCTTAAGTAGATAGAATACGGCTTTGATTTTATTCTAACAAGATCCCCATATACCCCATATTCTATATCTACTCCAGGAGGATTATATGCCTATATAGCCCTAAACTCAAGGCCTAGGCCGCCCTGTCTGTAAATATGAGCTCATTGGGCTATTTGGATCCCTAGGGTTAGACTGAGGTGAAGGAGCTTTTGGCAAGGTCAAGCTTGCCAGGCAAGGAGTCACCCAGAGGAACTGCTAGATTTAAATCTGGGCATGTCTCAAAACTGTGCGTTTTGCTCGACACTGAGGCATGGTCAAATTCCAGCTTGTTCATTTTCTTTTGAATTTCGCTACTTCTATACAAGTTCGCACGTGCAGCGGCCTGTTTCAGACGAACCCTCACCGGGGAGAAGGTGGCCGTCAAGGTCCTAGAGAAGGATCGCATGCGAGAGGCCGGCGGCTCTCAGGACTCTTCGCCTCTATCGCGTCCGCGCTCCACACGCCCCCCCGCCCATGGTATCCCCCCCCAAAACCCCGCCCCCGCAATGCTTCAAACCTGTTCAACAGTCACAGGGATGGCCCCCCCCGGCATCGCGATCCCTGTAACTGTCGTCATTTTTGGCCTCATGTTGCTGCCGCGGCTGTGGTCCTCACTATCCTCGCAACTGTCATGTCCCGCGCACCCCTTCTACAATTCTATAAAAACCTTTATAAATACGCTTTGGAAACCATCTTGTTATTTTTGATCTCCCTACAACGCTATCAAACCTTCAGAACCCCGCTAGAAACTCCTTCAAAAAATCTCTTGAGACCTTTGCGTACCTGCTAGTGAATTAATGAACCGTCTGCAAACGTCCTTTAAACCTTATGGAACCCGGCCACAAGCACTATAAGTATAAACGTATTCTAAACCTCTCAAGTAAACCACCGAACCCAGACCACAGGACCACAGGGGGGAAGGGGGGTAGGTTAATCCTATTCTATATCATTGACATCATGGACCATTGGGGCGGGGGGGATGCTGGCGCATATATGGGTTTCCCTGAGGGGTACCATTTTGGGGTCCCCAGAATAGGGATGATGTCATTTTCAGGGGTATATTGGGCTTATTGCTGGGAAACTACCCAGAGAGCCCTGCAAAGTCCTGAAGACATGTTGCGTTGCCCTGGCACAGGTGGCAGACATTGAACGGGCGGCTCGAGAGGTAAAGCTCCTGAAGCGCATGAGGCACAACGTCTGTGTGGCGTGACAGTCCGCAGCGAAGGTTAACTGATGCATTCACGTACACACATGCGCTTTAAGCATGATTTGTTCATAGGTGCAAGCAGCAAGCAGGCGCGAATTGTGTGTACAGAATATTGCAAAGAGTGGCGTTTTTTTTGTTGCATGAGCCGGGGTGGGCTTGTGAAAGCTTCAGACACCCGCGTGTCGTGCAGTTTTTTGAGTTATGGAGACTTGCGAACCGCCAGGGTGCCGGGTTGCAAAGGGTGCGCACGCCGATCTTTGATGGTTCTTATATACGGATAATGGAAACGAAAATTGGAGACTACCATATTATAGGGCTATAGGGATAATGGAAAAGGAAATGGAAAGTATGGCTAGCATGAATGTTGCGGTAGAGATTTGCGCGTCGTGCAAGGCACTACGTGATTATGGAGCATGCGTCCGGTGGCGAGCTTTTTGACGACATTGTAGAGAATCGTCAAGTCCCGGTGCTTTGCCCCAGACAGCGGTTGTAACTAGCTGAAATGACTGCCTGTGTGAGAAGCCAGAAGCCTGTCGCCTATTCCACCAAATCATTGCTAGGGCTGCAGACTCAATGCCAGAATCAGCTCAATTCACCATCTGGCTCTGGGATGCTATGTGAGGTCGAACACATCCATGCCATGAAGGTGGCACATCGCGTCAGGCGCTTGGGTACCAATTTGCTCTCGGAAATGAGGGTGGCCGCTTGGCAAACTGAGCAGGAATCAGAATATCTTTTGCCGTGGGGTAGGCATTGAGCCACATCAGCGAAAACAGAATAGTTACAAGCAAGGACAAAAGCAAGCAAGTAAGGATCGACAACAAATTCAAACTGTTCGGCAAACTCAAGGAAGGAGAAGGCTGTGCTGTCATGCAACCAGAAGAAACACATGGCTGGCCTCCGAGTGAGGCCGGTTCCGGCATCTGCAACTTTGCAGGGTTCCACAGGCTTTTTTTTGGAGCATCAACCGCATGAAAGACAACGGCCGCTCTATTTGCGACAATTTGCAAAGGGCTCCAATACTATATTTGGGTTATATTGGGATAATGGAAAAGAAAATGGAAACTATTATATTTTATACGGGTTATATTGGGGCTATATGGGAGGTATATGGGGATAATGGAAAAGAAAATGGAAACTAGTATTTATACATCCAAATGTTGTCATATCTAAGCACCTGAAGGTTTGAAGGATCTCCTAATGCTGCAGATGGAAGGATTTGAAATGGCAGTGCATCTGCAGCATTTTAGGCCAGCACAGCTGGCTTTTGTTGAGTTTATCATCCACCCGCAGCTTTCATTTTTGGTGTCCCCCTGATTTGAGATATCTTTGGATGGATATTAAGTAGGACATGCTGGTACTCACAGCATTTTCTGTGCATAAACCATCTTAATTGTTGTCCAAGGAAGAGGCTGGCTTCGTATACGTTCAAAACCTCTTCTGACGATTCATGTAGCATCTTCATGGGATCCTATGAAATTATGAAATGTATTTTGTGAAAGGCGATTTAGGACTGGGATCTACTTCATAAACCCGAAACCCGGAACCCTGGCCCTAAACTCTTAACCCTACCAGTTTCCAGTCATTTTCTACACTAAGCACCAGCTGTAGGAATGGTAGACAAAACGTATGCTTTAGAAGGTGACTTATGCTTGGGATCCCCCTATTAAGCCCTAGAACAATAAACCCTAAATCCTAACCTTAAACCCTGAACCAAAACCTTAACCCTAAACCCTTTTCAACCGCTCTATGCCAAACACCAGTTTTTGGCCTTTCAGACAGTGCAAATTGCACTAGCCACAAACTATAGCGCAGATTCTAATTCCTAAGCCCTAAACCCCGTGCCGTAGCCTGAAGCTTTTTGAGGCCTTTTATTGCTGCAAGTGACACTACGGACAACCCCTTGAAAGCTCCGAGTGCTGCTTGTGTTGTTAAAAGATCGACTGGCATCAACCCCAGCTTTTTGTTTTGAAGAGTGTTGCTTCCAACGTAGCTGCCTCCGATTTCTGATGAATATTCAAGTGCTGCTGTCGATGACCTCACTTTGAATGCTACCACATTCCTCAATGGCTTGCCAAGCCTGCAGTGCCTTGAATACTTGTTTGAAAATGTTTGGGGCCACAGGAGGGTTGGCGCTTGGGGAGTTAGATTTAAGGGCTTTGGGCTGGAAGGTTTCCGGTTAAAGGGTTTGGAGCTTCTGAGGCATAAGCATTCAGGGCCGGGAGACTTGTGGCGCATAGTTCAGCCGGCGGCCTACCCCCCAAAAAAATCCCAAATGGAATCCTTGTTGTAACCACACACAACAGCACCATAATTCTTGAGAAAAGTTCTTTGGTGTATCCCCCCTCAATGTCTTGAAGCAAGACAAACTACCTCCCCCAAACCTGAATCCACAGTGGAGCTGCTCGCAAGCCCAAGCTCCTGGGCAGCCCCGGAAAACCCGAGAATTTCAAAACAAACCCTATTTACTTGTTGGATCCCGGGGACCCGTGAAATGCAGCATCTCGCCTTAGTTGCTGCCAAAGTCAGTGTTGTGATTGTTGTTGATCCTTCCTTGCTTCAGCTTTTTGATCAGCAAGGCTTTATCTTTTCCAGTATTAACTTTTAACTTGATTCCCGGATCCCCCCCCAACCTTCTTCCATGGTACAACAGTTGATGCCAAAGATTTGCAAATCTTCCTGCTGGGGACCTGAAGCCTTCAAATCTCCTCCTAGACCAGCAGGGTCTTATCTGTTTGGGACATGGATTTGACGTGTACAGAATGAAGCTTTAATGCTAAGCACAAATGCATCAAAATCGTTGACTTCAGGCTGAGTAACGCGCGGAGCATGAAAACAACATGTGGTGGTTTCCAAAATAAGGGGACTGAAATATAGAACAATATATCAGTCCCCTCATTTGGGGAACCAACAAAAAGATACCCCCTATTCTAGGAAGCTTCCATGTGTTCCATGTTCGACGGCGTTTTGCAGCGAACCACTGTCGCGCCTCCTTGCGCAGAGTTTCGAAGACCATCAGCGGCTCATCAGCGCTTGCAGCACTCGCTATAGTGGGACCTGGCCTTTGAGGGCATGGAAAAGAAAATGCTTGCAAGAAGGTTTGGGACCCTACAACAAGGAAAACACCAAATGAAATAAATTTGTGTTGCTGACCAAGATGTACCTAACTGAGTTTAGGTCGGAACCCTAAAAGGGGTAGGTTTGGGTGGTTTGGCTGCCTCACACGGCGTGGGGTGTGTGATTGTGTAGATGGCCCTCTACAGTCAGGCCATGGCAGCAGCTCGCATGCAGCCATGCACTTGAAGAGTCCATGACACCAGAGCATCACTGCCTGCACGATAACTCACAGCAAGCCCTAAACCCTATATCCGAAACCTTAAACCCTATCTTCTATCTACTTAAGGGGGGACTATAAAGCCAGAGCCCAGGCACACCCACTCCTGGTCTGAGGATCTGGACGTCGCAGGTAACCTGCTGAGTGCAAGGGTTTTGGGTTTTAGAGGTTCAGGGTTTCGGGCTTGAGGGTTTAGGGATGATGCAGTGGAAACTGGCGTTATTCAGGGGTCGTACAACTTAGGGGATCCGGTAATGTAGGGGCTTAAGTCATTACCAATCCCAATTTAAAGTTTGTTTCAGCTACCCTATAATATGGGCCCGAATCTAGACTCCTTCAAGGGGGTTCATTTAGGCGATTATCTAGGGGAGCATTATTTTTAGAACTTAAACCCACATGCCAAAAGAATAAGCCCCAGGTGTTATTAAGGGGGATACTAGGAGTTTAGACCTTAAACCCTAATGCCTAAAGCTTACACCTTACGGCGAATTAAGGTAGATTTTAAAAGTTTAGACGAAAGCTCATATATCCATCAGCAGGAGGAATCCAAGCCCCCCAGGTTAGTATATAGTAATTCAGAGCACCCGCAAGTCAGACTGTCCATGAAAAGTAGCCAAGAGCACTGTAGGGTTTAGGGTTGGGGGTGTAGGGTGTAGGTTTGGGGTTGAGGCGTTCACCCGAAACCTAAACCGTGTAAGGGGTATGTAGGAATTGGAAAAGGGGTATCTGAGGTTGCCTCTCACAACAACCCGATGTGAAGAGGGATCCCGAAAAGCTACCGAACTTCAATGATCATGGTATCCTGGGTGCTTAGACTCCTAAATCCGACGTCCTACGGCCTATGCGTTACTTATCCCTAATCCCATATCCGATCCCTTGCGAAGGCTTAAGCATTAAGCCACCTCAAATGAAGGCAAACGCGTCATCCTGGTTGGCAGTGGGGCTACCGCAGCAACTTGGCTATAGGCTATAGGCGCATGGTGTTTACTTGGACCCTTCAATGTAGTTCCCTTTTGGGTTTGTCATGGTTTTGGGGGGTTAGGACTCTTACAAGGACTACCAAAAAGGTACTACATTGGAGGGTCTAGGTAGGGACTGGCGTAAAAACTCGTTGGATGGTTAAATCAGCGCTTCTGGCAACTGGGTGTGGGGCTTAGATTGATAAGGGTTCCGGCATTTGTGGTGATACACATATCTGGTCATCGGGGCATTTCTAGCCTCCTCTGAAGTTCCAATATCTTGCGCATGCAGAACCTCCCAAGACCTAATTGAGAGTTTGGGCCTTACTGACTCTAAATTCGAGGGTTCGGGTTCCAAATCACAAGCAGCACGAGTCCAATTCGCTACCTGGACTCCAGGGCGACAAATGGTTTATGGCTTAGGGACCCTAAAAACTAACCCGCAGTAGGAGACCCCTTCCTCACAGTGGGTGTAGGACATCTCGTGCCTCTGCATACACCCCAGGATTACCAAGTTTTGAGTTTTCCCAGTCGCGCCAGACTTCATGGTTCCACTCTTTTCTATGGCAAACTACCACTCCAACCTTTCACGGTACTTGCACCTCCCAAGTGGATTTAAAACATGAACATTTAAAAGAGCCAAAGAGGAAATCCTTCTACATACCCTAGGGGCTCACGTATGGCTAACCCTAGCAATTAGCAACTTCCTAAACCCCAAACCCCCTAAACCCTGAACCCTAGACGTTATAAACCCTAAAGTCTAAGCCCTAAACCCTAAACTCCTAAACCCTGAGCCCTAAACCTTAGCAACTTCGAGAGACGCCGTGGTCTGGAGGTTACCGCAGCGCCGGCGCTGGCGAAGTTGGCCAAGAGCTTGGTGATGCTTCAGCGTTCCCCAAGCCACTGGGACTTGCTGTTGGGTTTTGGGCTTCAGGCTTAGGGGTTTAGGGGATAAGGGGTTCAGGGTAGGGTTTAGGGGTTTAGGGGTTAGGGTTTTGGATTTAGCGTTTAGTCTTTATTTATAGGGTCGAAGCAGGTCTATAGGTGCAGATACTACCTACTTGGAGGTTTGGGGGTTTTGGGTTTCAGGTTTGGGGTTTAGGGTTTAAGGTTTGGGGTTTATAGGGTGCTGGTTGTAAGGTCTTCAAGGTTTGGGGTTCAAGCTTTACGGGATCAGGCCTTGAAAGTAAGGGCTGCTTGAGGTCCTGAAGTGTACCGACCCGATGTTTCATGTCTTAGCCTGATACACCCTGGAAGCATGGCAGCTGCTGGAGCTGCAGAGTATCTACAATGATGGAGAAGCAAATGGAAAAGCCCATGGAAAACCCTAGACTCCAACCCTGGGTTCATAGGTGCAGGGCTAGTTGACCTAAGGTTTTGTATTTATGGAGCAAACATGAACTTGGGGTATCTTAGAGCACGTTAGCAGGGCTTAGGGTTTGGATTCGCGGTCAGGCTCAGCCAAAACGGTTTAGCGTACGTACATTTTCCGCATCATTTGGCGTTCACCTTCGAATGGACCATCTTGATACTAAACCCTAAACCCTAAACCCTAAATCCTAAACCCTAAATCCCTAAACCCTTAGCCCTAAACCCCTAAACCCTAAATTCTCAACCCTAAGAATTGGCGCCAACCTCAGCCCCTCAACCCTTCTTAAACCCTAAACCCCAAACCTTAAACCCTAAACCCCCCACCTTAAACCCTACCTAGACCCTCCAATGTAGTTCCTTGTTGGGTTTGGTATGGTTTTTTGGTTAAGGTTCTTATTAGGACTACCAAAAAGGTACTACATTGGAGGGTCTAGGTAAACCCCAACCTTAAACCCTAAACCCCAAACCTTAAAGACGTTGAAAGAAATCAGGTCGGTAGACCTTACAACCAGCCCAGGTTACATAAAATCAGCACCACTGCGCCACTCTGCGTGGTCTGCTTGGGGAATTGCCGCCCGTCTTGTGGGACTCGGAGGCTTGTGAACAAAAGGGTTTAAGGTTTAGGGTTTAGGGCTTATAGGGACCCAAAGCCCCAAAACCGTAAAGGCTATGAGACCTTAAAGGGTTTAGGGTTTAGGCATTACTTACCCTCAAGGCCCCAATTCTTAATTAAGCCTCAAGGCCAAAACAACCAACGCTTGAGCCCCGAAACCCTGAGACCCTTGAGGCCTCTTCCGCTGGCTCGGCCGGGGCTTGCTGCTTACCTGAAGATAGCTCCGGGGTCCTCAATGCGGGTACCTATAGATCTTAGGGTTTAGGGTGTAGGGTTTAAGCCGCATGATTGCAGATGCCCAAAAGCAACAGCGAATGTTTCGTTCAGGTTAACATTTTGAAGAGCTGATGATCTAGTTTTCTTGCTTGTTCTGATAGCTAGTTGCTCCTATAACGTTGCTCCTATAATAATACGCACTGAACCCTAAACCCCCTACAACCCCTAAATCACCTAACCCCCCTAAACACCAAAGCCCTAGACCCCCTAAACACTCAACTCGCAAGGCCCCCTAGCCTAGACCCTGAAACTCGAAGAATGGCGCACGGGATGATAGAAGGGATGGTTGTGGGCCTGCCCGAGATGATCCACGACAGGGTTGATACGAGGTGGGGTACTAAGCCTTGAGCCTTAAACCCTACACCCTACGCCCTAAACCCTAAGCCCTAAATCCTAAACCCTTAGCCTTAAACCCTTACCAGAAATCCTAAACCCTAAGCCCTGTGCTCCAAACCCTGAAAAAGTATCGACGATGATCCGGGAGGAGTTGTTCTGAAGCTAAACCCTAAACCCTCAGTAGCTTCGATGTTCTGTACCATTATCCCCGTATAACCCCTACATGAATCCTAAACCCTGTAGGCTTTTGGTTCAAAGTTTCAATCATGAAGCAAGTCATCCCAAACTCAAAGCCTAAAACTTGGATTAATAGGGTCTGGCCTGCTATACCCTAAACCCAAATCAGTGGATGGTTTCGAAAGGATAGGCATGTTTTTTTTCCGATTTTGTGATTTTCCCCCCAAAGCAACCCATCCCTAAACCCTAAACCCTTAATCGCTGACCTTACAGCACAGATCCTAGACCTTCAATCCCACACCCCAAATACTCCCTAAATCTTAAAACTTTAATTCCTAATCCTAAACCAGGGTTAGGGGTTTAGGGTTAAACCCTAACTTCTAAACCCTAAACCCCAAACCCCAATTAAACTTACGTACAGGGCTTATGGTTTGGGGTTAAACCCTAAATTCTAAAACTCTAAGCCCTAAACCCCAATCAAACCTGCGCAATGCGCACTCCAAACTCGGAAGGTTTCAGTTGATCTTTTGGCGGATGCGGCGCGAAGCTCTGCGGGAGGCGTGGCCTGGGTCATGCAGGTTTCGTGGTTTCGGGTGTATAGGTTTAGGGTTTAGGGTGTAGCGTTTAGCGCTTAGGGTGTATAGGTTTAGGGTGTAGGGTTTAGTGTTTAGGTTTACCTGGATCGCGTGTGTTGCATACTTTTCTTGGCACTTCTTGATTTCATGGCAGTTGCTGCAGAATCTGCAACCAGGATCAAAACCTGCAACCGGGTCCTTTTCTCCAGATTTGTCGGATGTGAAACGTCATGGATCCTATACTCATTCAAATCCTACAAGCCCCATTACCCTCATAAGTCCTATATACCAAAACCTAGACAACCCTGATCAATCCTATGTAAATATAGCCCAGCTGTTCTGAATTCGAATTGATTCTTGACACCCATCTCCCAAAGGTTCCGATAGGTCCTATAGGCTGTATACCCCATAGATTCTATAGAACCCTTTATATAGGATAGTCCCAGCACAGCCTTCCTGCAATGTGCTCATCAACGATGTGAACCTGCGGATGCGGTGGGTGGAGGCGTGCCCCTTTGCATTACAATTGTTGCAGGTAGGCATTGGATGTTGGTCAGGGTTTAGGGTTGAAGGCTATCGGGAATCATAGTGATTGCTGTCAGAGCTGCATGCAAATTTTGGATTCAGCAAGATTGCGCATTGAGTTTATTCCGAGCAGCTATAAATGAGGTGTATATACATATGATTTATGTAAATGCTCATTTGTACATGTACTATCTTAAGAATTCTTGAGAATTTGCAACCCCAAACCCAGAACAATACTACCATCCTACTTTGATCGGAAGGTGCTATGCTGGCGCTGCTTCGTCATCAACTTCGCTGAGGCCCGCTCTTTATAATCATGGAAGTAGAGTGGCTGCAGGTTCCTCCTAATGCTGGCATATTCAACCCTCAACATTATGAACCCTACAAACCCTATGAACCCTCCATATATAAACCCTTACAATCCCCTGCCCTGAGTTGCCCACTTCTTCCCCACATATCCTTCGCGCATACCACTTTGCCACAACAAAAATCGTGCTTGAGTTGTTAACCCCATCAGAATCCCATGATGTTCTCTGGTCAGGCCTCGTCGACTGATCTTCACGAACTTCAATGCGCAACGCCTGCACGCTTACCGGGCTTTGTAGTTCAGGGTTTGGGGTTTTTAGGTTTAGGGATGGTGCTTTATTCGGAGCCAACACCACAATTCAATTTGCCAAGGGCTTCACCGTCATTACACTAGGTTGCCTGCTACCCTGCAAGATCCATAATGTTGGTCCCTCAGTACGCCCAGAACCCATGTAAGCAGAATTTCTCGATTGGCACATGAGGCTCATGGAGCTCATTAACATGCAGGGCTATACCCATGAATCCGATGATTTTTCGTCTCAGGGTAGGTCTGCACAAGCAAGCAGGTAGGTTGAGCTGCCTTGGTAGTGGCAGCATGCCGGTGGGGAAGATTGCCAAAGGGTGGCAAAACTTGCCCATGTCAAAGCAGCGCTACAAGCACGACCTTCCCTGGCTGAACTGGGGTGATGTTGAACCGGAAGCGGAAGGAGAGCCTTCTACAGCTGCACTGGCGTTGAACTGCCCCATCATCCATGTCATGTTTGAAGAGCTACAGTCACTACAAGTGCCGACCATAAAGCCAGTCATGAAGCTTGCCCTTTGACTCAATTGGCCTCTATTACTTTGGTACAGCACTCGTGCAATTGTTCTCCAAGGGTCAGGGTGTTTCAAAATGTGAGGTCCGTACTTTCTACACCAAGATGGAGTGGGAATTCACGGGCGATCGCGTTTACAAGGATGCTTGGGCGGTGCGGAAACTCTTTGGGTTTGCCCACCGTCGGGAGGCCGACTGCTACCGTCGCGGTCAAACCCCCAAAGCAACTTATCCAACATTATGACTGAGGATCATGCGCTGCTTTAAAGCTTGAAGCCCCTTTGCAAACAGCATGCCTACATGTCATATCTTAGGACAAGAAAATTGTGAAGCTTTTCAAGATGATCCGCCACATCCGCGAGACAAGTGATTCGGTCCCCCCATGCCTTAAGGGTGCTAGTAAGGAGAGCAAGCAAGCTCGCGAAAGCAAGTTGGCTGCGCAACCCGAGGAAGATGATGAGGAGGAGGAGGATTATGATGAGGAGGAAGAGGAAGATGAAGGAATGGATGATGAACTGGAGGAGGATATTAATATGGATGTCCCAGCGTGTGCCCGAGCCCCTAAGGTTCCTGAGCCCAAGAAAGTCAAGAAGGCTGCCCTAGAGGTTACAGATGAGCCCCCTCTTCCTACCCCATGCAGGCGCTTGCAGCGGAAATGTGCCATGCAGGAATCTGATGTCCTTTACGTCCGGACGACTGTGACAGCCGAGCTGGATGAGCTAGAGAAAACTCTTCAGAAGATTGAGGACTTGAAGTTGAGGCCCTTTTTTAAGCAAGATTCAATACCATTCTGAACTTCAATATTCTCAACGATCATGGAATTTGGAAACCATGTTTACAGAACCCTTGCCATAGGCGCAAGACATCTTCCTCAACAACCACGACCAGCTGTTGCTCAGGATTGAGTTATGCTTGTTTTAAGGACTCATGGGGCATTCTGTTGATTTTGGAGCTCAACCCCCAACAGGCCCTATCGCAATAATTGTTCTAGCCACACTCCAAACAATTTAAGAATTGTAATATGACCCCAGGTTCCGTGACCAAGCGCCAGATGAAAACGACCACGGCCAACCCGGATGAGGCTGGAACCATGTATACATAATTCTCAACTGATCAAAAGCCATTCTTTCGGGATTATAGGGTTTATGGGGTTTATAAGGTCTATGGGGTTTATAGGGTTTATGGGGTTTATAGGGTGCATAGGGTTTATAGGGTTTACAGGGTTTATAGGGTTTATAGGGTTTTCGGGGGTGTAGGTTTTATAGGGTTTATAGGATTCAGGGCTAATGGGCTCATGTATATACCTGGGACATTATGGTTCGGAGTGTTGATCCTATATTGGCAGGTGGACACTTGCCCGATGGCCTTTCTCGAGGAAGAGGATGCCAGGACATCGAACCCAGCCTCAGCTTCCAAGAGCAGCGTTCATGAAGTTCCGTCACCAGATTCGAGGAAGAAGAAGAAGGTACGTTCATCAGAGTTTGTATCCTATAGGTATAGTAGAATTCATTCCAGTCATTGTTACTGCTTGGGGAACAGCTGTTTCTATAGTGAACTGCAAAAAGTTTTCTTTTGCAGGTGAGCCCTGCGGATCATGATGGTGATCAGGCTTTGGGTGGTGATGAGGCTTTGGGTCAGGATGTTGCTCCGCATATGCAGCATGTGTTCCGCAACCAGAAGAAGGCGGCCATCAAGGCAGCCAAAGGAAATGGTAAAGGCACTAATGCAAAAAAGAATAAAGCAAGCGGCAGCAGCAGCGCTGACAATGATCCTGAAGCTGTTGTGGTTGAGTCCAAGCCGTCAGCAGCCAAGAAAGCTGCCGGGGCCAGTGCAAAGGCAAAGGCAAAGGCACAGGCAAAGGCAAAGATTGCAAATTCAAAAGCACTAGGATGAATGAAGAAGGTTTGCCGCTCGGCTGCCCAACTTGCCGCTGGGCCCCGCGTGGATGCCACATCTGTAGAAAGCCGGGCTACAAGCCCAGAACGGCTCGGCCAAATAAGTAGTTCATCCGAACTGTCTTGCTGCGCAGTGATTTTCTGGATGGGACCTGGCCTGACCTCCTGGAGAAGAACCTTCCTTAGAATAAGTATAGAGACCTGCAAATCTTCAGGCTGATCAGGACCGGCAATTTACACTTCAGACGAGATGCTAGGCAAAATGCCCCGCTCTACATCATGTGCTTCAATCAGTGTCTTACACGCTGATCTCGAGTTTCCACAACGTTGTATGCAACGTTGATGAATTGCTTGTGCCACAGCCCTAATGCTGGGAAGATGGAGCTGTTGCGTGTGTGTACAACGTAAATTTTAACCTTCCAGAATCTGCTTCTAGCAATCTCTTAGTGCACGTAGCCTCCCAGCCCGGGTATGTGAGCAGCTTGGCATATGTCAGCAATTCAGGGGCCTCAGACATGTGGTCGCGCTAGCAACGATTTATGCTAGCCTTGCTGCAAACACAAATAAGCGCTCATTGGAGTCTTGATGTTGCTTGTACATGAGTGGACGTTTCAGTCTCTGCCTTCTTTTCGGGGTGTTGTTTATGCAGCCCTTTTCAATGCCAGGTCTGAAGGCTCATGGTGAAGTTCCTCAAAGGCAAGCTGAAGCGTGCGCCCGCCTGTTGCTCCTACGTATATGCCTTATAGCAAGTGCTTCTGAATCCTGCGCTCTTTCTGCCTGAAGTGCTTAACAGCGCATAGTACAAATGATGGATCATAATACATAGTCAATCTTAAGGTTGCCCCCAGTAAAGGATTACACATATACCGGCAACGCACGATGGAGAAACCAGCTTGGTCAACTTGGCATCAGACACATCCATAGGCTTCATTCCAGCGTCAGCGCCATGCCACTTCCTGTAGACAAGTTCCAGCGCATTTTGCGTGAGCTACGAAGACTTGCTGCCCCTGCTGATCCTCAACTGCGCTTATATAGAATGTCCTCTATAGTCGTTGTCTTTATGACTTAAGTCATGAACAGTCTTGATGCCCAGGTTCTGATTTACATCATCATTCTGTTGAACTACACCCACCATTTGGATTGGACGGAGGCCTTGGGGTCTGGAAGCTGTTGCCTGAACTGCGTGATGGCCTATAGGTTGTGATGTTAAGTGTACTGCACCCTGTCCGTAGGTGTGGGATGCAGCAGAGTTCTTCGCTGGTAACCAGGCGTTGTCCAACCAGCTACGCTTGAAGGGCCTCAAGGTGGCAAGCCTAGATATTCTTTATTGGATACACTGGCGTCAGCTGATGGAGGGCTGGGCTAACTTACCGAATAACAACCCCATGGATTGCAATCAATCTGCTGGGTTTGCGTCGCCTGTCAGCACTTCCTTGCATGCGTGGCTTTTGCAAATGTGATAGTACACATACACCCCTCAACTGTAGGAAACCCTCCTGCTCAGGACCATCATCCACACAATATTGAAGGCGAAAGAGGGCTCACTTTTGTATGAAGCTGTGCTTGTGCTGCCCTTGCTCAGGGTTTGCTTGGCACTATGGCTGATTTCAGCCCGGAAATGTGTTTGGGTGCTGGAACAGCCAATCTCTTCTTTGGCCCACCGTCATCCTCGCTTTCAAGAACTCCTGAAGACTATTCGCATCTTCCGTGCATCGCTGTGGTTATCACATTATGGGGCACCCTCGCCGAAGCGTGTCAAGCTGTTCTCAAACAGTTCGGGAATCAAAGCCTTCAGGACACCGAAGTTGACCCGTCGGCTTCGAGAAGCGCTACCTGTTCGTTTGGCAGCTTCAAAGGTTAAGGCCGATGGGAGTAAGAGTTACACGGGTGACAAGCAAGCTTTGGGTGAATCCTCGTCCGAAGCTCAATTACCAATAATAGGCTTGTGCACCATCATTATAATCATACCTGCGCCAATCATTGCCCCTGTATTACCCAAGGTCCTATCCGCAAGGATTTGGGAGAAAGTTTGGGCGTGTCTTGCCAAAACTACGGGCTGGGCTGAAGGCTCCACGCAAGCAAATGCAGGTGGGCGTGTCTTTCTATTGTATAAACTTATCACCACGGATTCCCCCTTATGATGTTTGCACAGGTGGCTGGCTTGCTGAAAGCTGATGACCTCATGGCTGCCTTGGATCAGGATGACTGGGCAGATGCGAATATGCCTGAGGTTGTGCAGCATCTCAATACCAATAAGCATTGCCACATGCCGCCCCAAGCCGATTGGGAAGCCTAGACGGATTCTGATGCCAGCGCAAGTTTTGGAAGGATTGTGCAGGCATGTGCATAGACGGCACATCAATCAAGATTGGCTGGCTTGGCAATGCTGTACAGCTGGAATATTGTACAGTACTGTGTTCTCCAAAGATGATTATAGGAAGGTGGTTATGAGTTATTTATAAAGGGCCCCAACCAAAGTTTTACGGGTTTAACCAAAGTTTTACGGGTTTAAAGCAGAAATTCATAAAATACCAGTTGCGTAAAAACCCGTAGAAGTTGCGTAAAAAGGCGTAGAAGTTGCGTAAAAAAGCGTAGGCCGAAATTGGCTCATTTTTTGTTGCTTTCTGGCAGAGATCTGTCAAGACTTGAAATCCTGCTTCTTACATCGCTCAAGGTGATTTGAAGTAGGATTGCTCGGCTTGCGCCTGCTAGCATGACGAAGCGTAAAGGGCAGAAGGAGAACCCGGGTAAGAAGGTGGACAAACAACCCGAACCCCCTGAGCGCCTTCGCAGCGCTTCAACGTTGTATCGTGGAGCTTCGTACCTGAACAAGACGGAGGTCAAGACTGAAACAAAGTCTCTTGCCGAGCGGCTGAAGGATCTGATGTGTGTTTTCATGCAATGTTCCGTACACAATTCCATATATGCCTAATGTGATATATGCAGCTGCAGGAAGCCCGCAGAGAGTTGTCAGAGCTTGAAGCAGAAGCTGCGTCCGAAGCAGCAACACAATTGGAAGCAGCAGCACCCGAACCCTTGGAAACACCTACGGAAGCACCAGCGCACTCTGAAGCAGCAGCGCTCTTGCAGCAGCAGCGCTCTTGCAGCAACCCTCGAAAGCAGCAACACCCTCGGAAGCAGCAACACCCTCGGAAGCAGCAACGTCCTCGGAAGCAGCAACTCCCTCGGAAGCAGCAACACCCTCGGAAGCAGCAACACCCTCGGAAACACCCTTGGAAGCAAAGCCACTAAATTCTGCAACAGAAGCTGAAGCCCCAACCATTACGACTACGCTACAGGAAAGCAAGCCCGTGCAAGCCAAGCTTTTGGAAGCGCCAGCGCTGGACAGGCCAGAGGGCAAGCCTGACCAGCCCAAACTACGCAAAAGGAAAAGCAAGCTTCGCATCTTGAGGTTAACCAGCAAGAGCAAACCTTCCCCACTGCGCAACAAAGCCCAGATTGCACCGTGCCCAGATGAGCAGGAGCCAACCTCTTCGGGTTCCAATTTGGAGCCCGCCCCAAACCAGCCCCACCATCAGAGTGCACCGTGCTGTGTCTGCCACCGGCAAGCAGCCCCGCCAAGAAAGCAAGCAGCTATGATGCGGCTGTTGAGGATGCGCAAGACCCTAATTGGTTTGAAAGGCTGAACACAAAAGAGTTCAAGGTCCTGCTCACGCCCCAGAAGCCATCACCTCTCCGCCCCAAATCCTTGCTCGGCAAGTTTCTTATGGTTTCAGTAAGTGATGCGCCCGCGCCATGCCTAGCCCTGCCAGCCACACAAGCAGAAGACTCAGACGAAGAAATGAACTTCACCCCGAACCGATTGGGAGCCCTACTTTCCAGCCACTTCAAAAACATGGAATCTCCGGGTGCGCCGGCAACCTCTGAAACATGACTGCACAATCGACTTAATTGTGTGCTCTTCATTATGGGGTTTGCTAATTGAAAATTCTAGAGCCTCCACTGATAGCCTAGGATGACTATGACTATGTCGGTGACAATGTTGCGGAGGCCTCTGAATCTACAACTTCTAATGTTCTTAAGAGCCTTAAGCCCATTCATGTCAGGAGGATGAGACGCTGAGAGATGGTGAGATCTCTCCTACAGTCAGGGAGGGCAGTCAGGTGTATGAAGGCCCGCCTACTGCGCCAGAAGGACCTGCTGAGGATCCGCCTGTCCTCGCCGCTGGTCTTATCTAAGTTGGCTTGTGCGTCGTGCCCGGGTTGTTTGTTTAATTTTGCTCTAAGGCTAAGGGCAAGGGCAAGGGCAAGGGTGACCACAATCCTCTGGCTGCAGCCAGTCTTGCTAAAGTTGATGCTGCTTTGCGACGACTTTGCAAGCGCCGCCCTAGACGTGGACTTCAAGTGCCCGAAACTGTGCATAAGCTTTGGTTGAAGGGTGGCAAAACTCGCCGTGGTCTCGGGAAAATCCTAGTGCAGTGTGGCGGTGACAAGGCGCCAGAGTCTAATGTGCATGATTGTCAATTAACTTCACGTACACATGTCATTATGTTTTGCTGCAGGATGCTTTCTGCGAGCGGGTGCACCACGTGTACACCCAGAGAAGAAAGAACTCCTTCAAAGTTGTCTCAGGGTTCTACACGGATCTAATGATGAAGGACGACCTTAAGTTCAGCAAGTAGCTTACCTGCATTTGATCCCTGACCATTCCCTATACTTGGAGTCATGATGTGTTTATATGTACCCATTGCTGAAAACTATAAGGGAAAGACGTATGGCGATCCGAAAGTATTGCTTGAGGAAGGAGAACAGGAAGACCCATGTCAGGTGCCTCATCTACAATTTCTGCTTGCGCATTCAAAATTTAAAGCTTCTGCAGGAGTAGTTTGTGTTGATTTTCAGGAAGGACAAGTACGAGCGCAAGCTTCTCTGGTTCTATGTTGACATCAGCTTCACAGGCACGCATGAGGAGGAAGACGAAGAGCAACTTCATCGGTCCACGGACTTTGGTGAGGCTGATGCTCGTCGCATCCCGCTTGGCTTGGGAACGAATGTTAGTGAGGGCGGCGGTGCTCCTCCACCCCCAATTTCTGATGAAGAGCTGGAGGAGATGGATGATGATAATGACAATGAGAATGTGGAGGATGATGATGATGATGACATCCCCGGCTCAAGCGATGACTCCGACGATGAGCGAGGAAGCAAAGGCAAACCCCAAAAGAAGAAACCCAAGCTGAACCCCAAGAAGTCCTTTGATGAGGAAATCCCCGAAGAGGCAGGGCGCATGCTTCACAAATCTTGAACTTTATAAACCCTATAACCCTAAACTTATATAGCCCCATATATAAACCCCAATAAATGTATAGCATAAAACTACCAATAGGACATGGATTCGATCCCTACGGTTTTGGCGGAGATGCTGAAGCAGCAGGGGAAGTCGCAGAAGCTATTGGAGAGATGCCAGGAGGAAGGACACTCGAAGCCTATGGTTGCATCTTAATGGGGCTCAGGGACAATTGCATTAATCTACTGGGGTGAAGGGTTTCTAGCTTAGGTCTGCTGAGCAGCTGGAGAAGCAGACTAATATCCTTGCGGAGAAGCACGACAAGCTGGCTGATCTTAAAGCTGCTCATGACTCTGAGGAGACAGTTGATTACGCTGGCTTTGTTTGCATGCACTCATAGAACCCCGCATCTGTCCTTCATAATGGGCACCACCATGGCTCCCAGGTCATTGTCAGTACTCCTGGCGCAGGTGAGCAAGCTGTTCCAACCTCATTTGTTTTGCGCATCCATTTTTGACGTCGTACAGATTGCGTAGCATGTTGGAGTATATTGTCCCAGGATCTCCCGGATGGCACTTGAGGAGAATAAAATCAAGAAGACCCTACCTCAGCCTGCCTTGTAGATGTAAAGCCACAAGATCCCCGAAAATTTATCAACCTACATCGCATTGCCCAGGACTGTGCTGTCGAGAAAGCCAGCTGGGGCCAAGAGCAAGCCCAAATCAAAGGCAGCGCCAAAGGCGGAGCCCAAGAAGAAGCGGAAGAATCCCAAGTCTTCCGTCTAGATTTTGGGGGTTCATGAAGCCGCTGTTGGAGTACATTCATTCTATAATCAGTGTGGCCTCGTATAATGCCTTAAGTATCTGGAATGCTGCCTACAGCGGGCCCTTTAGATGGCTTTGCAATGCAAAGTCAGTTTGTGCGCTCTAGATCGCAAGCACTTCTCACATGGTGCTAAAAAGCTATCCTGCTTTGTGCGGAACAACATGAAGCTTGCTTCAATGTATCCCTGTGATGCCCCCTATTCATCAACCCTACCTAGTAAAATCTATACCCTGGCTGCGCAGGTACACTCTCGGCAACATTGAAAGCATCAAGTGGCGATGCTAAATCTACACACGGAGTTGCTGCTGGGCCTATCTGCCGAACCCTTGCCAAAAGTTTGACCAACGGAGCCCCTTGACTTTCTTGGGTATAATAGTTCCAATCTTAAATTTGTAAGGGTGGCCAATAAGAATATTCGGGATATGGTGTCCTAAAGTATTATAAACCCTACAAGCCCTATATAAGCCTATACCTATATAAACCTTACGCTGAAATCCTAAAAAACCGATGGCCTTGCTGGCTTCTTGCTGGCAATTCGTGATCGAACCTCAATCGATTGTTGGGTTTGGCTTGTCTTGGGATGGGCGATAAGGTTTTGGATTCATCTTAGGTTTCGCATGAAATGGCGGCTGAGATTGCTGATTCGATCCTGAAGGAATGTCATGCGGCTTTTGGAGAGGAGTCAGTATCGAGACTGCAATCTTCCAGTGTTCTGAAGGTCATGAGCAATGGTTTCAAAAAGGGACATGCTGCTGATGCGACCCGGTCCATTTTGGGTAGCATGGAAGACATTTCGTATCCTGTTCATGTTTCTATGGTCAATGTGGGGGATGACAAATTGCAACCTGTGATTTTCCTGAGTGACTACATCAAGTGCTTAGCAGCGCAGAAGCAATTGAAAATCTTGACTGGTGGACAACCACTTGACTCTTGCCTACACGAGTTCTGGACGCGATTTAAAACCCTGCGCCCTGACCACCCTGTTTTTCAGCTTGATGAATCAGAATGGTGCTACACCATACCGACATATCTCATTGCTGATGAAGGACGTGGCTTCAAGAAATCAGCAGTGTTTGTGCTGGGCTCCGAGCCGGTTTTGGGATATGGATGCGATGTCGAAGACACCGTAACTGCGCAGGAGGCTTTGAAAATGAATTTCAGGGGCAACACCTACAAGACCAGGCAGTTGTTTTCTGTCATGCCCAAAAAGAGATACAACAAGGATGAGAAGCCGTTGCGTGCTCTAACTGAACATTGGAGTGCAGACCTTGGCAAATGTTTCACGGAGGGCCTGGATTTGAAGGTTGATGATGATCACGTCCATGTCCGCATCGCCACGTTGGGCCTCAAGGCCGACTGGCCGGCGCTCACGAAATTAGGGTGTTTAGTGCGCCATTACCTTCGGGGGTCGTATCCGTGGGGGCCTGGCATTTGCCACCTTTGTGAAGCAAATACGCGAGATTGTCCCCAATGGCATCAGCATACTGATACAGCTCCATGGGCAGCGACTATGAGTACTTCTTCCCAACCCTGGCTACCTACAAAAGAGTCTAGCTTGACCAAAGACATCCCAATGGAACCTCATATGAAGGCAGATTTCTACTTGGTCGATCTCTTCCATACTTGTCACAAAGGCGTCCATGCTGATCTAGCGGGATCGGCAATTGCTTCTAGGCTTTCCATAGGTTTATACTTGGCATATTACTATAGACACTCCCCCTTGAATGGCCCTCTATTTGTGTAATACTGCTGCAGGTTACGCTGCTGGACTATGGGGTTTCTGGATGTGCAGCCGTTGGCGCAATAAAATGCCTCGACCACTTGTTTGGAGAAATGAAAGCCTATGCGGCGGAGACCAACTTGTATCTCCACATGACTGGCTTAACTAGAACCATCATTTCTTGGGGATCCAATGCGGATTATCCAACAGGGTGCCTAGGCTGAGTCATATAATTGTTGTAATTTTATAAGTTCGTGGACAATGAATCTTTCCCTGACTTTAGTACCAAACCTAAGGTCATGGTTTAAAGGTGCTGACACTGTTGTGGTCAACAAGTATTTGGCCTGGAAATTTCGTGGCCTCCTTGAGACTGCCGGCTTGGATAATGATGTTTCGAGCTACTTCAGGGAAATGCCACAAACGAATTCATGGGTACCCTCTACGCATCAGGACTTTTCTTGTTCAGGCTACGTTTGGTCAAAGTTGTTCGCACTGGCCAAGCCATGTTGAGCAGCTACGCTTCTTGTGCCCGCATGGCCTATCAGAGGTCATTGGCACGGTTCAAGTATAACCCCAAGTTTCACATGTTATGTCACATAGTGCTGGCATTGCAAAGGGATTTAGAGGCCAATAGACGTCCTCTTAACCCACTTTCCTTTTCGTGCCAGATGCCAGAAGATTTCATTAATCGGATAGGTACGCTAACCCGTGTAGTTAGTTCGAAGGTGCTGGAAAACCGCACCATGGACCTTTATAAAATGTCTGTAGCCCAAGCCCTGCAAGAAAGCTAAGCTCTCGGCGCAGGAGAGATCGCAGCAGCAGCCCAGGGCCAACTTGAGGAAACGTTGAGGTTTTCAAGCCAAGCCCAGCCCAAACCCCTGAACCTCAAAACCCATCACTTTTAGAAGTTGCTCCGAAAGCTATCACAAGTCACAGGTCCCAGTTTTTGCTGCCACTTCAGAGATTCAGGTAGTGTTTAGGGTTTAGTGTGTGGGTTTAGTGTTTGGGTTTATTGCTTGGGTTTTGGGTTTGGGGCTTGGGGTTTTGGGACTTCGGGTTGGGTCGCGCTAGAACTTGTAAAGGGTTCACGTCTTTTGTTCTGGGTGACTTTGGACCGACCCCAGGACTTATACGATTTCCATGTATCCCTAGGACTCCAGTTACCTAAGTAGTAGGTTACTGGGCTATGTAAGTATAGGGTATATAGAACCCAGCTCCCATTATTTAGGTAACTGGAGCCCTAGGGTATCATGCGCTTGAGGGTTAACTGTTTAGGGCTTAGTGGTTTGGAGTTAGGGGTTTGGGGTTTAGTTGATTCTTTTCTGGGCTCTGGTGAATGTATGGCGGGTTGCTTAGGAATATCGTATTGATGCGTGATGCACTTCTATTGGGTGTCCATTTGGGCTAAAATCCCAGCCTGCGTAGACTTCATCCGTGGTATGGGGGCTCACAACAGGGACCACCAATGTTTGGAATCCTCCATAGACATGCTACAGACAGGACAAGCATGAGGCTTAACTAGTCGTTTCTGTTGTTGTTTGGGCCAGTGCATCTCCCTAGACGTCCAATTCCATATATAAAGGGGTTGCTCATCACTAGGCACTATAGAAATCTATGGCCGTTTCCCCCAAGATTCATAATGAAAGGTCATACATGAAGTTCCCCTACCTAGACATACGCCATACGCCCATACTGAACTTTTACTGTTTTTTTGATTTTTCGGCACCATGGGATTTCAGAAAGCAGAAGCCATTCATCTTCCAGGCTCCCAAGGGCTCGCCATGCAGAAGGCCCCCTAAACCCTAGATCCTACAGTGCTGTGGAGAAAAGGTGCCAGAAAAATATTAAAACAAAAAACTGGACCCCAAAAGTAGGTAAAATAATTGCCTTTTAGGCTTCTTTTTATGGGTTAAGGGCTATTGTTTTACATACTTTTGGTGTTTAGGTACAGCTGTATAGGTGATACCTACTACTGGGGGAGTGATTGCTACAAAGCTGTCGGGAATTAGGGGTTACAGGTAGCACTTCCGTCGAAGGTTGAAACCATGGGCCCCTAGTATGAGCCCTTAACCCCGGGACTTATAGACCTACCATATACACGATATATGAGCTGCGGTCTAAACTCCTTAAAGGTGGTTATATGAGGGTTTATATAGGGGACTAGTATAGGGGTTACTGAGGGGGATACTAGGAGTTTAGATTATAGCTCAAAAGCCCTTAAGGGTTGCCAGAATCCCCCTCAAAGGCCTCAGGGCCCAGATCAGGGCCCTAAGCCCTAAACCCTAACCTTAGATTTAGGGTCCTGGCCGGGTTGCAAGTATCGAGTTTAGGGTTTAGGGTTTAGGGCCAGGCGATTCAGTGTTTTTTCCATTTGGTTTTCCATCCTGGTATTGGGGTCGTCGCGGTTTTGCAGCCTGTAAATTAAGCCTAAACCCCTGGGGTTTAGGGTTTAGGGTCTAGGGCCCCTAAACCCTAAACACCCTAAACACCCCAGACCCTAGGCCTCAAGCCTTAATTAATCCCTAATGTTGGACCCTCTTTAATATAGGGGGGTCCCCTCCCCCTGAACAATTACCGTTCCTCTT
>CAJNIZ010044967.1:0-17313 GCA_905231905.1 Symbiodinium pilosum
AAGAGTGGCTTTCAGCAGGAACCCTAAAACAAACCCCCAATATACTAGAGTCCTCATTATGAGGACCCCCCAAAAGCTACCCCCAAATTGCAGAAACCCCCATGTCCTTGGGAATAGACTGCAGGTGTGGATCTTCCGGACCCCCTCCCAGGCAGGCAGAGTGGTTGCTGTCAGGGGAGGTCGCGTTATTTACTATGTATAAATAAATAAATAAATATATATATACATATGAACATATACATATGTGTATGTGTGCATATGTTGTAGCAGCTACACTTAAAGTTCTGGACAGCCACAAAGCACATCAACACCTCCATCTCTGCTCTCCCTGGCTATGGAACCTCTCTCTATCCCCTATGCCAACCGTGCTTTAAAATAAGTCCCGCATGAGAGGCCGCATATAACACTCATGAAGCCGCACACACTGATGTGAGCTATAGTCTATAAACTCCTAGTATCCCCCTTAATAAACCCTATAGTAGTCCCCTATATAATCCCCCCATATAACCCCCCTTTAAGGAGTTTAGACTATGGCTCATGTAGGCTTTCAAGCCGCCCGCCTTCCGAGGGCAGGACCATTGCCTAACTCAGATGTGGGGGGACTGAAAAACAACATTTCTGTCTGATTCACGTGTGCGCTATGCTGAACGGACATGGTCATTACAAAGAAGAAGCAATACAGACTGGGAGAATACGAAAAGAAAACAGACTGGCTCCTCATTGGGCTACTCAAAAAAATCCTAATTCCATTTTCGCTCTTAGGTTCTGCTAGCATAAGACTCCTACTGAAAATCCCATTTTGACCCAGACCTGGCCGCTAAGATTCCCAGCACAACAAGGGTCAACCTTCTACTTCTGCTGGGCTATACTTTACTTATAAAGGCTAAACCTGAAAGCCCCAAAGCGCTCAAGGGTATCCACGCAGCTACTAAATTGAAAAAGACATAAAAGCAATAATAAATCATGCCAAGTCACCGAATCCGGAGCACTTTGTAAGCCCTGCCGCAATGGTTCGCTGGAGGGATGGTAGAGGTAGCTCTTCTTCTGCCCACTCCAAACCTGAGGTAATGGAAAATAAGATGGAAACTACATATATATATATATGTATCTATATATTCATCTAGGGTTTAGGGTTTAGGGCTACACCTAAGCAGAGTAAAACACTATACCCAAAGGAGGCTATAATCTTACTCTATATTGGGTACCATAGTCTTACAATTCGTCATTGTAGTCATGCGCTGAGAGCAGTTTGGCTCCACAAAAAAGAATAGTCTAGAGTCAACTAGCATCAGCATATAGTCGTGTCGAGGTCTCTGAAAACTTGCTGAGAGGAATGGAGCTTATTCAACAGGACCTGGGAAAGGAGGGTTGCTTGAAGGCAGGTTCTGCAAATCTTTGGGGCACCTGGATAAAGTTAAGTTGGCAGGCGCAGAAGGAACAAATCGGAATTGGGTACCATAGTATCCCCAAGCAAAAATTCTACTCACCTAGTTTTATCAAAGGATTGGGGGACTTGGGGTTGAGGTTTTAGGATAATCCCAACCAACCAAATTAGGACCCCATGATAAAACAAAAATATGATGGCTCCAGGGTCTTAACTTGGAGGTTGGGTACCAAAATCCTCCTACTATGGTTTTAAGGCTCTTCGGGGTTCAAGGCATAAGGAGATTTTGTGGGGTGTGTAGGGCCTGTGTAGGGCCCTAAATAGTTGTAACATCTTGAGGTCTGTTTGAGGTAGCCTATAGCAGAATCGAGGACCAGCATATTCGTAAACGGTCAGGCTTCTACAGAACATGTAGGGTGGTTACAGGCATCGTGTTTATGCAGTAGGTTTAAGGGGGGGTTACACTCTGGTTGTGCAGGGGCCAGGGAGTGTGTAGATTCCAGTTCTTTGATCACCGCACTTCGGGGCGGCCACCTCTCAAAATGAAACAAGTGCCCAATATCTACCGCCCCGTTGTACACCCGGGAAATTTTGCACACTGCGCTGTCGGAAACACAGCATCCGTGCACGCACGAAGTCTTAGACCCCAGGTAATGTTCGTCATGTCGGGGACTGACAGTATGATAGGAATACAAATATGGGGACTCTTGCTCCACCCTGGTTTTGGGATGGCAATCCAGCTAATCTCCTACACCCAAAATGAAGCACCTTTGAATTCGTAGTAGCACTGTGCGGGAGGTGAATGAGACGGTAGCAAAGATATGTGGGTTCGGTTTAGTGGCCTCCTTCTTTGAAGGTCCTTGATGCCTGCGGTTGCAGGGCTCTTCAGTGTAGTTCTTGATGTAACTAACTGCAAGAAACCTTGCCCAAATATAAGCAAAGAACGCGGCGGTAGGCTTTCGACCAGCGAGCTCCTTGGGACCCTTCCTGGGGCATGGATTGAAGGCGGGCCTGCGCTCGTCTTCCAATGTCAACCCACCGAAGTGTCCTCTGCTCCTGGGGTAATAGAAGGATAATGGAAAGGAAGATGGAAACTACTATATAGATTCTATATAGATTCTATAATATAGTGTATTGGCGTAATATGGAACTGAAGGCTTAGGGCTCAGGGATCTTCAGGGTTTTGAGGTTATCCTGGAGGTACGATTTTCGGATCAAATAAACAAAAACCAGAGGCTACTACCAGAACCCCGGTCCCAAGGCATAATGCAGGTACCTACATAGTTGCAGAGTGAAAAATGTTACAAGATGAGCTTGGGACAAACCAGAGGAAGTATGCGCATGTGGACCTCTGATCGACAACCCCTTATTGTAAAGATCCTGAAAATTGTTTGGCGCTCTCTTGCTGCCCTTCGCAAGAATAGCAAAAACAGATGCGTGCCTATGTGTAGATATATATATATATGTTTGAATTTGGTAATCCTTTTGGAAGATTATGAGGGGACAGGGAAGGTGTTTATTCTGGGAGGGAGACGCCTTACGCGCAAGCCCAGGTTCATCCAAGGTCTCGAGTCCGGTCCTCGCGCGATAGGATGTTGGGCGATGTGCGGACAAAGGCAGCATATGAAGGCTGTTCGCGAACACACTGACGCTCGTCCTGAAGACATCGGCTGCCTTCTGCCACTTCTTGCTCCCTTTATGAAAGACCCGAGTGGTTTGTGCTTCTGTTCATAATATAACTCCGGTCATGTCGGCGCACGTCGAGTGTCGCCCCTTTTCATGGCAACCTCAGTGCTTCTACCAGTCCCCATCTCAGCTATGTCGCATGCTAACAGTATTCACATTCAATTCTTCTTTCGCCATGCCTGCACATTACACACCCTTATGTACGACGACCTCTTTCACCCTTGCTTTTGTAGATCTTATAAGCCTCAAAAACCCGCTTACCACCCATCTCTCACATTAGGAACTAGCGCTGTGACAGACCGCATATGCTGGGGATGTGTTGAATAAACGGTGGTATCGGGGGGGTGTGGACCATGGGGACCCTCGTCCTGTCAGAGGTTCCCGGAATCTTGGCATCCAGATGCACAGTCACACTGCCGTCCTCCTGCAGGGTTTCCACCGTACCTTACTTGTTCACAAGGCAAGTATATTACAAAACATTAATGTAAGTGATAACTTTCATACTAACGATGCAGGTAAAGGCGATAGAAACAGAGGCACTACAGACTACAGGATAAAAACGAATTGCACGGATCTTCCTAGCATCGCCAGCTCCCCCTATAAGAGACAAGTTGCTTTGCAGTTCTAGAAGGTTCACAACCCTCTCCCTCGAATACACCCCCGCCGCAACGCCCTCATTGTGACTATTCCCAATTCACAATTAAGTATAATAGAGCATACTGGTACTCGAAACCCTGAACCTAACCCCCAAGGGCAAAAATGTCCGACCGTCTCGGGTGGGGGGGGGGGATCTAGAAGTCCAGAAGTACGGGGCCTGAATAAATACCCCCAGAACTTATAATCCTTAGTATCTAGACTCGCGTTTGGGAAAACAATGAAGGGCTAATTCCTGGAAACCGGGAAAGGGGGGTTGATAAATTCAAGGTGCAGGAGGTTTCAAGACCTGCCTCGGGGAACCGAGATGAGTGGCTTTCGGATGGTTTAGGATTTAGGGTTTAGGGGTTTAGGGTTTAAGGGTTTAGGGTTTAAGAGGGTTTCAGCTTTAGAGCCCCTAAGCTCTGAAACCCTGAATCTACTAACCCCAGTAAGACAAAGACCCACTGTCCTCAGAGAAGGGGAACATATCAACTTCAGTGTTGATTTTTGGGTGCAGGGTACAGTCCTATGCATTTTGGATGACTTTTGTATCCCCTTGAGGCTACTACTCATATGTTTTCTTTCTCGAGGCACTGGGCTAGTAGACTTCAAGTCCTATGCCTCTTTGGGGTCAAGGAAGGCTGCCAAGGTGAGCATGACGGTTTTGGCGCTTTCCAACTCCTAATTTCATCTATAGGGCAGTCACAGTTACAGGGCTAGTGACTCAGTCACTAGCCCTAAACCCTAGACTCTAAACCACTAGCCCAGTAACTGTACCTGCCGTAATATATTGGGATAGATTTTGTAAACGTCGATGTCTGGCTGGCTAGCATAGCATGCAAAGAACCCTCCACCAAACCTAACCCTAAATCCTAAACCCCTGAACCCCTAAATCCTAAACCTAATATGGAACCCCAAGGAGCGCTATAAAGACTACTCCCCTTCAGAAACGGGGCTAAATGCAACTTCAAGCTAGCTTGGGGGGGGGGTACAACATACTATAGCAGTTTCAATTTTCGTTTCCATTATCCCTATATACCCCTACACTATACCCTGATATACTAAGAGTCTAAGTAAGGCTTTACTCTATGCCAAGGTGCCCAGGCATGAAATTCCCGTGATGTCCGTGTAGACCACGCGGTGGCCAACCCCCAGAGCCTGCCACCAAGCAATAGCATAGGACTTTGATAATCCATTCTCCATATTTAATATTCAACCGTCTGATACCAAGTAACAAATATCATTGGACATTGTTTTTTTCTTCTTACAATTTTGCTGTTTACCTTCTGGCATCTAAAGGCAATGTACGAAGCAATGGCATAGGACGCTGATATCTCAATTTTACAGTTGGGCAAGGTGAGTTGTCCAAAATAGCAATCACTTGTCGTGGCTCACCCGGGCCGTCTGCTTCGAAATCCTTTCCTACGGGCCCTTCAGCACCAACACCCTGATCCTGAAGCCCGAATCCCTAATGCCTAGTCCCAAATCCCTACAACCTAGCTATCCGGTGTCTGTGGCTTTTCTCACGTTAAGCTCATGGGTGTCCCTACTGCCCTTTCTATACTACCCCACTCGGTTCCATTTCGGAACAATAGGGCTCTAGGATGCTTTAGGAAGGTTAGTCAAAGGGGAATCTTGGGGGGGGTAGTATAGGGGGGAGTAGTAGGGGAACCCTAAACCCGAAACGTTTTGATTTGTTGCTTCATTTTACCCTGCAAGGTCACAGGTTGTCCATCGAAAAGGCAGGCCTGTCGTGATTAAAGCCTTTAGGGCCCTAAACCGTCAGACGTAAATCGCATCAATATGGTAGTTTCCAAAATAGGGGGACACCAATATAGGCTCCAAGATACTGTAATCCTTATTGAGGTATCCCTAGTTTGGGAAACCCTAAACCCCAAATATCCCTACATAACCCCTATATCACTCTTAATAGTAACCACCTACTTTCGGGAAACCTCCACCCTTAAACCCTAAACCCTACGCCCTGAACCCTAAATGCTCAGCCCTAAACCCTAAACCCTCAGCCCTAAACCTTAGCTATTAGCCTGGGGCTTCTCTGCCGGAGAGATCTCCTCCGGTGCGCTAGCCCCGGCCACGCCGGCTGAGCCACAGGTACCCATCTTTCTGGCTTTGGGTTTAGGGTTTGGGGTTTAAGGTTTAGAGTTTAGGGTTTAGGGGTTTAGGTTTTAGGGGTTTAGAGTTTAGGGTTCAGGGTTTAGGGCTTCGCTTCTTATTGGGAAGGCTCGTTCTCATTCCTGAGAGTGGAGTTTAGGTACCCCATACTGCACTGGGTCTTGTTCGGCCTGATTTGGGCGTCAATTGTACGCGAGGGGCAGTACAGGGAGTGTAGTAGAGGACTTCATCTTTTTTTAGCTTCAGGGCTTCGCGTTTAGTGATTAACGGAGTGGGGTTTGGGGGCTCAGGGTCTCACAATTGGGTGGGTTGCGACTTTCAGGTTGCTGTTCCTGTTATATCAAGCCACTTACACCATGCAACATTCGGATTGTACATTCATCTGCACGGTATGGCAAAAGCCCAGCTGCGGCGTCCAGAATTGACACAGGTGACCTGGGGGTGGCCCGACGTTGGGGTACATTGCGATGCTCCTAGGTACGTACATGTATCCATGCATACATACATACCTGCGTACGCATGTACATACCTACGTACGTACGTACGTACGTACATACATACGCACACACATGCATGTACATGTACATGCACGTGTACATGTGCATGTGTACGTGCATGTGCATGTGCATGTGGGTATGTGTGTATGTATGTACGCACGTACATGGGATGTATGCATGTGTGCATGTATGTATGTATGTATGTATGTATGTAGGTATGTATGTATGTATGTAAACATGTGTAAATGTGATGTATGTAGTATGTAAAACATGCCTGAATGTATGTATGAGGTATGCATGTATGCATGCATGTAAGTAAGCAAGCAAACAAGTACGTATATGTATGCATGCATGCATGCGAGTATGTATGTTAACATGCCTGGATGTATGTACGAAGCATGCATGCATGCCTGCACGTACTTATGCATGTATGTATGTATGGATGCCTGTATGCATGTATGTATGTGTGTAAAAATGCGTGAAAGTATGTATGTAGTATGTATAAATAAATATATATATATATGTATGCAAGTGAGTAAGTAAATAAGTAAGCAAGTATGTAAACATGTCTGAATGTATGAATGTATGAACGCATGCATGAACCAACGAATGAATGAACGAACGAATGATGAATGAATGAATGAATGAATGAATGAATGAATGAATGAACGTATTCTGTATGTACTACGTATGCTACAAAGCTATCTCTGTGACTCTCAACGCTCGGCTACCCCTGGCATCATTTTGTTATCCGCGACTTCTTTGCCATGATGAAGCTGCAGGTGTCAAACTGATTACTATTACTACTACCGTTACCATTATTATTACTATCACTACTACTATTGCTATTGCTATTACGATGATTTTTGCTATTACTATTACTATGTCAGCTATCCTGATGTCAAGCCCAGATTATTGCCAAGCTTTCCTGCTCGAACATATCATGAAGGCCGATACCAAAAAAAACAGCAGTAAGGCCAAAGGCCTGACGACTGTTCAGAGTTTAGGGCTTAGCATTTCGGTCCCAGCACACCCTTTTCTCAAAGCGCGCATGATGAACTCTGTCCGTCATTGATCATTGTTTCATGAAGCGGGGGGAGGGGCCCGTAGTGGAGCGGCTTGCCAGGTCCCGAAAGGATCTGAAACATAGATCCCTAGCCCATAATGAACCCTACATAACAACCGCTACAATGCTTTGTGACATTACTTCACATTAGAGTTTATTTTGCTATTCAAATATGTTCTTCTACATGCTCCACTCTGAGGGCAGCTTCGTGTTATATCCCTCTGGGTGTCTGGTCCTACTGCAAACTCATCATAGGCTTGACATAGCGGCCTGGCGCGCTAGGTCAGAGTCTGGGATATCTTCGGCTTGCTCGAAGTAGAATTGTAGAAGGGATAGGAAAGTTTTCAAAATGGCCCCTACAAAGTCTTCATTCCTTCATTGGAACCCCATAACCCCTTAATAACTACTTGCATATCCCGTGTCGCGACGAGCTCGTTTTTAGAAACCCCATATGAAGAGATATACTGGAATGTGAACGGTTCAGGTTACTCATGTGTCGGCTGCCATTGAAAAGCCCCTGACCGCAGGGCCCCACCCCCCATCTCATCATTGCGTTGGCCTCTGCAAGCAAAGTTGCTAGACGCAGTGGTACAAACTTACCATCATCAGGAAGAGGACTACTGCGACACTTGCCATGCTTCATGTTCCTGAACAGCCACTCTTGGATACACTTCCTTGCAAACTGTCATTCTTCTGATGTGCAGAATTGTCACTTCGCATGAGGCATGGTCTACCTACAAGAAACCAACTCAGAAAACTCTACTTTCAAAACACTACCTTCAAAAAAATACCTTCGCCTCCCTACACCATCACAAAGCTTACCCCTGAACGTAAACCCTGTTGCAACCATCTGCGAGAGCTCTTCCTCAGCGCTTCCGTCCGAAAGCAATCGAGGCGTCTACCGAGGGGGCCAACGATGCAACAGCACCAACACCGTTTGACAAAGGGTCTTGATTTTGCAGCAGGATTTCTGCAGTCGACCCATAATAGGAACAAGATGTTTCATAATTCCGTAGGGTTATACTATCATGAAAATTAGAAATCATTCCTAGGAAGACTACAGAGAAGGCGCAGAGTGTAGAGTTGCAATTTTGGGGCTACACGGGACTCTATAGTTGAGGGGGTTCAAGCAACCTAGGACAGGAGCCCTTGAAGGGAGTAACCCTCTGCTGTTTCGAACTTATAGTCTCCCTTAAGTAGATAGACTATGGGGTATATGCGGGATCTTATTATAACCTACCCAAAGCCATATTCTATGTACTTAAGGGGGACTATGTCTTCAGCTTGTCAGGTCTGGAATGAGTCTGAAATCTAATGACCTACACATTTTCCTTCATGCGGTCACGCCCTGCAGGACGCGGAATATGAATTTATACTTTTCCCCTAAACCCTAAACCCTAAACCAGGTATGTTAAGGGTTGGCGTTTGTTGTGATGCTTATGGCTGTGTTCCCTTGCGATCTTCGGTTGATCTCGGCGTTTATAGGGTAGAACAAGTTGATTGACTCTGTGGGGTGTGGGACAAACAAAGAACTTGCAGGTAAGACATCTAGGAGAACCACGCGGATCCGACATCAAGCTGGATATTCCTCGAATATAGCGACCCCACTATATCCCTCAAACGCGCAGACCCTAACCCTAAACCTCCTTTCATGACCTGCCATGACCGGCCCAACAAGATGGACGTGTTAGGTTGGGATTGGTTGCTCCAACCACCCCCTGCTGGCAGCAGCTCTTGTTGTGATCCAAGTCTTACGTACCAAAGGTTGCTACATAATATCGTGGATTTTGGACAAACTGGTACCGTAGACACCTTCAGGCATCATTCAGGCTGTGTGGTTATGAAATGGATAAGAATATAATACACATACAAAAATGTGTGTGTGGGTGTGTGTGCGCGCGTGTGTGTGTGTGTGTGTATGTGCGGGTGTAAAAACACACACACACACACACACACACACACACACACACTCTTGCACGTAGACATATACGTCCAAACAAATACATGTACACATGCATCCGCACACATATACACACATATGTTTGCTGGAACCTAATTAAATAATTGCCCTTTAGTTTGAGCTCTCCATTTGAGGAGGCCTATCCGAGAATTGCACAAGGAATGTAGGGCCATGTGGGCCTCTACTTTATTCGTCCCGGTATAAAGTAGGGATTGCAATAGTTAACCCCCCTAAGGTACCCCCCAGATTTAGAACCCTATTAGGCCTCATTAAGCCCTATATAATCCTTATTAGCTCCTTAAACCCTGGGGGGGTACCCTTGGGGTGGGGTACTATTGTAATCGCTTATAAAGGCTCTCATGAATGTCCCATTTCACGTTGGTGTTGCTCTTGGCTGCTTCGTGTCTCCTCAATCACGGATCCGCCCACCGCCGCAAGGACTGTTGGGTTTGGTGAAGGGTTTATGGGGTCAGGGACACTTTTCAACTTGCAACCGGAACTCAGAACTCCTAAAACCGTACTATCTGCGGGCCTAAAGTAATCAATCTCAACAACATTTTGAGGTCTCTTTGAGGTACAGCGTACCAAAAAATTGCAAGGGATCTAGGACTAGGACCATAATATCGGAAACGCTCCCTATAATTAATCCCTTCATGCACCCAGTTGCCATTTCATTACCCAGTGTTTTCCCAACTTGCTTAACAGCAATTCGGCCCCTACAGTACACCGCCCTTAGGGTGCTTCCACATGTTTTCAGGAGCATCCGTGACTTCGAAGCCTCAGCTGCGCTGGTGGAAAAACCGGCGCGTTATGGCACGGAGGTTCCGACTTATAGAAGACGGTGGCCTTCCGAGAACTTCCCCGCCCAACACTTCACATGAGCCCTGGACTAAATTTGTAGTATACCCCTTAATAGGTCCCCTGCAAAACCCCATATGGTCCCCTATAGGTCCCCCCAAACTGAATTTAGTCCGCAGCTCACATGGTTTAGGGTTTAAAGGCCGTAAACGGGAACAGCCTATTGGTAAATAGTAACCTGGCAGCGAAGGAAGGAATGGCGTACAGGTAGCAAAGAAATGGCACATAGGAGTTCCCATTGTGGGATGAAATAAGGACGAATGTTAAGATCGATTCGTCCATTCTCTATCAGGTATACCTTAGGAGGACCCCCCCACCCTGTAGTAGTGGCATAATCGGAATATAATAGGACCTGAATATAATCCATAGTATCCCTGATAGCCACTACTATTGGGGGTGGGGTCCACCTAAAGTATCCCCGTCACCAGCAACAAGATCATCTTCAGAATCGTCGTAAAAATGTGGCCATGCACCTTGTCTCCCGAAGTTGGAAGCGCTTGAGAATTTCAACCCATCGTCTGTCCCCATATGTACTATAGTCTAAACTCCATAAACTCTGCCATAAACGGTGGTTATTTAGGGGATTATATAGGGCACTACCATAGGGGTTATTAAGGGGGAGACTAGGAGTTTAGACAATGGCTCAAATACTCGTGCATTCAGTAATGTAAATGCTTCTCAAATCCACTCCCAGATCCTGAATCTGGAAGACCTGCGTACTGACCCTACGACCCCCAACGTTTTCTCGGGGCCCCTGAGAGAGAACGCCCCCTCTCTTCCCAACAAGACCACCGCCCAGTGTAAGTTCTGACGGAGCTGCCAAGAGACACAGGCGGCTGTCGAAATTGGGGGTGCCGCGTTGACCATGTAAACTGTCGGTTCTTCTTAGTGTAAGTATTGTTCTTATGCTCATGGTTTGTTCCTCATAGCTTGCGTGGCCGTTGCCATGTTATAGTTGAGAATTCGATGCCACAGAGTGGCGTTGACAGCTGCTTGCTGCCAATCACCTGTCGGGAATTCTCTACATGCGGGAGTCAGCGCTACAAGATAGTCCCGTTGAAGAAGCATCCGCGTAGGAACCCGTTCGGGACCCTGAGGGCAACATAGTCCCGAAAGACTAAACTCGGGTAGGTTGGGGGGGATGCAAAAAACAAGTTTTTACTGCTTTGCTAGTAGGGGATTATGCTGGAATACCTTTTTTCAACAAAATCATGTTCAAACCTGCCACTGTAAACCCTAAACTCTAACTTTGTGGGAAAACCGGGTCCCTAGTCTGGAGTTGGGGTATCTCCTTGGTGTGCACCCTTGGAAAGGGCTCAAAGCACACGACTACGCAAAAAAAAGAACTGCGCTAGAGGTTAAGTACCTTCTCCAAAGACGAGCGGAAAAAGGCTCGAAGATTCAAGTGCGAATTCAATCTCTAAATCCTCGAAGTTTTAAGTGCGGATTCAATTTCTAAATCTTGCAGTAGCGATGACAAAGTAAATCGGGATCTACTGGGATGGTTCCAAGTAAAGCTGGCACTAGTAAACCCAATATATTCTTGATCCTTATTCTTGGGCCGCTAAAACAGGAAACCCTAGCTATGCAAACCACAAGGAGCTTCGGAGTCGAGCTAGGTGGCGGCATGGGGAAGCGGGGTCTATTTGACAGCAAAGACACTGGGGATCCCTTGAGGCCTTATGTAAGGGTCCAACACTAAACCCTGAACTTATGGGTTTCGGGTTCAGAGGTTTAGGGATTCTAGCTGGCTCGTTCCTGATGCTTTTCATCACCTTCCCTGATAATGAAACACCCAACCCCCCTGTGCTAATCAACGTGTAATCTCCGGGTGGGGGCGTGTTTACAGGTAAGGGGAGGTAACTGCATAAATAAACCACGCTCAGACGTAAAGCTAGCTATCAGATAATTAAGCCATGTAGGGTTGTCCTGCAACTGTTCAACTTAGGCACTGTCAGGGCGATCACAATTTTGGCAACCGGCATATGAGCATAAGCCTGAAGAAAGGGGATCTGGCCAATGGATCTCCTTTTGAGATATTCTCCGCACGTGATGTCACGCACACGCTGTGCTGGACAAGTGGTGTCTCTTTGGCACAAGACTTCAAGATGTACAAGAACCCCATGGGCCGTTAATCAAGCTAGCATCCTACATAACCCCTGTATATATAAATATGTCCCGATATAAGCCTAAACGTTCTCTATATATCCCTGTATAATCCTTAAATAGTATGAAAAGTGCCGAAGACCTAGTGCTGCTGGCCGACAGCTGGCGGGCGTCCCACAGCGTCTTAAACATTCAGTGGCCGAAAGAAGGGTACTTTCACAAAATTAAAATCCTCGTGTATCCCGTACATGTCCATGCTACTGACCCCTGTTGCAGGGACCTGTAATTTTGAGAAAGCCCCTAGAAGAGGCCACAACGAAGCGGAACGAGTAACGAGCGGTTTGCAACCAAATTCTCGAAAGCTTTTTTTGCGAACGGCGGCTGGCGGGCCAAGCCACGTTGTTTTTTTTCAAAGGTCAGGAGGGGTAGGGATCCAGTCTTGTCACAAAAGCACCAGAGAGAGGCCCCGCCCTATCTGAACTGGCATTGACTGGGAAATGCTCGAAACCCGGAGGGCGCTTCGGATGATCTCCTACCACCTCCCACCGGTTTAGTTTACACCGGCCAAACAATCTCAGCAGCTGCTTCATCACAAAAGCCAACAGCGGTGAAAGGCAACGTGCTGTACAAATGAAGAAGGTGCAGCCATGTCTGCGGCCCATAGCTCCAGTTTAGGGTTTAGGCTAGCTCCACAAAAATGTAAGCGCGTGGATTTAAGCATTAGTCACTGGAGGCCCTGGCGTCTGGGGATGAGGGTTCACGGACTTTGGCTTTGTGGGCTTTAGATTTAAGGTTCTGGGGTCGTCACTACATGCTGCGCGATTACTCAACTGAGTTGTGGTTATTCAAGTTACCATATTATTGGGGAAACCCTATTGGTTTACTATATATACCCAGTATGGTAACTTCATTCAAACTCCTTAACAGCAATCCAATCAAATTCAAGCATAATCCGCCGCGGCCTGGACTGAGCTTGGGGATTGCTGTTAATGCATTGCAGTGGTGTGCTCTGAGTGATGTCCCTTCAAGCATTAACAAGGAACCCTAAACCCTCTACCTTAAACCTCTACGAGGGCCTTAAACTATGAAAGACTGCAAGATATCACCCGGTCCTACAGTCCCTCTTAAGTAGATAGAATATGGCTTTGGGTATATTATAAGATCCCCATATACCCCATCTTCTATCTACTTAATCAAGGGGGACTATAACTGCCTGCCTGGCCGTATGGCCGGAAAGAGGTGCAGGCTTTAGGGATATAACCCCCATCAAATCTCTGCAGAATTCTGTTTCTTCTGGCAGGGCTTGGACACAGCGTAGCCTTCACTGCAAGCTATGTCCTGCTGCGTTAGGACAGCTTGACACCACATCGCCCTTCAAATCAACACACGAGCACACATGATGTAAACAAGGTTTGCCGCCATCACCAAAACCCTCTCATAAAGTCTCCCTGATACAACTGGTTAGGAGCATGCTTTACAAAAATCCTCAGATTAATCACTGAGGTTTTGATTCTGGCTTGCACGGAAACGGTGCCAAGCAGCTGAATTCGAGCCACTGAGCTGGCTAATGGCACTCCCACTTCAGGGAATCCGCCGTTCGTTGTCCTTTTACGCGTTGTACAATCATGCAGCATTATTTGCAGACAGCTTCTCAGACGTGGCCACGGCTGCCTGCAAAGCGCACGATGTTTTCAAGAGTTTCCGCGCGAGACTAAAAACGCCTCTCCAAAGAGGTACCAAGCCAGTTTGAACTCAGAACCCCACTAAAATTGAAAAAAATGTGGTACATACTAGGATTAAAATAACCAAAAAGTGAACATTATTTTGGAGGCCCCTATAAGTAGGGAACCCTATACTATTTAGGCAACCATCCTTGCTCACCCCGGAGGGACCTGATGGCTTGATTCATCTGGTGAATGGATGAAAGGGAGGAAGCTGAAAAAAAAACACAAGGTTGCGCCCTAACACGCCCGCGATTCATAGACCCCCTCCCCTTAATAAGGATTAATCACGGGCCTACATTAAACCCAACAAATGGCAGCTCAAAACAAGCCCTACATCAAACCCCAAAGAGGACACCTATGATCCCTTTTCATACGCATGTATCCCAGCGTTTCCTCAGGGGCCCTCAGTATGAGAAGTACCCATCTCCCCCAAACCCTAAACCTAAACCCTGGGCATCCCAATCTCCATGTTCCCAGGAAAGGAATTGAGAAATCCAGGTGCCCAAGCGTTTGCCGGTGGCCATCTCGTCAGTGAAGCAGGTAGTACCTGGGGTGGATACTAGAAATCCGGTATGACCCTAAGTACCTTATACCTTGAAAATTCTAGTACTATAGTATAGTAAGGTCATGCAAGACTTTTAGTGTCAACAATAGGCTTTATGGGCTTGGGGCTTCAAGTTTGGGGGGGGTTCAGGGCTTTAGGGACCGGAGGCTGGCGGGTTGACGGTCTTCTATCCTTCGTGAAGCAGCTACCAGACTAGTGGAATAGCACACTACAAAAACATCCTAAACCCTAAACCCTAAAACATCAAACTAGAACAGCGTCTGCTGGCATCTTCTAGAGCAGACGATCAGACTTGTTAGAGAAAGTCTGTTTGAAAGCTTGTCTCCGCCTACCTTTCTTGCTGGCCACTAAGAAATCAAGGAACGGAAAAGCATATGGAAACTAGTTTGTTATTGCGGATTCAACAGGGGCTACCATAGGATCCATTCCTTGCCAACAGCCAGTAGGTTGGGATTAGGTAAGGGACCCTCAGATAGTCCGGCCGCCCCCCGCAGGACAAGACAAAGGAGGCACAGGGAGGGCCCTGGGATCTTGTCTGTGAAGCAGGTAATGATCAAGAGGTTTAAGGTTTAGGGTTCTATAGGGGGATATATATCGATAATGGAAAAGAAAATGGAAACTACTACAATGGGTGATATGAAGTTTAGGGGTTTAGGGTTGGGGGTTTAAGGGTTTGGGGTTTAAGGCTTTAGGGTTTTAGGGTTAAGAGTTTTAGGGTTTAGGGCTTGATCATTCTGAAGTGCTGCCCATGTTTAGCGTGCATGTCTCGATTTGGCGGCTCTGAGTCTTAAGGGGACCTATAGTCCCCCCTTAAGTAGATAGAATAAGGGTTTTATAGGGGTTATATGGCCCATGGTTTTTATATAAGATCCCCCAAATTGGACACCAAATATATACACTCACCAATATTCCTAGGGAACCCTATATACACTCACCAAAGACCATAATAAAAACCCTACTTCATATGGGGATAGTGGAAAAGAAAATGGAAACTACTATAATATAATAGGGTATATATTAGGGTATAGTCCCCCCTTTAAGTAGATAGAATATGGGGTATATTATGAGGATCTTATTATAATATACCCATATATCCCATATTCTATCTACTTAAGTGGGGACTATAATTTCGCTTATACCCATATACCCCATATCCTATCTACTTAAGGGAGACTATAATTTCGCCAATGCCCACGTAATGCTCAGGGGTTTCAGGATTCAGGGTTGCAAAGCTCAAGGTCTACCACCCCGGAACGACACAAGCTATATGAGCCATGGTCTAAACTCCTAGTATCCCCCTGAATAACTACCCCTATCGTAGCCCCCTATACAGCCCCCCTGTAAGGAGTTTAGACCATAGCTCATATGGAAATGGATCCCCCAATGTTACTCTAGACTCCCTTGTCTGCACGCTCACGTTTGATTTCCTCTGCGGTCTGAAGCAGAATACAAATTATCATGCTCGCGGGGTCTGCGGCCATATTGCACACTGCACAGGATCAAAATCCGGAACACACCTGCCAACCCTATCCAGGCTCGGTAAGATTCCAGGCACTGTAGACGCAAAGTGCTCATTAGTATTGTTTCTTCCTAGTGCTCCCAATACGCTCAGAATATACGCTGCTCAAAGTGGCACAAGTCCATTTTCTAGTTATTGGGGCAGCGCCTGTTTTCTCCACCGTGCAAGACACTCCTGATAACGAAATGACAGCCCCCCCACTGCCATTGTAAGTCAGTGCAGCGCGGATCCTAGCATCGGGATTCTACGTGTAATGTACTAGGAGCATGGACAATTACCAACATTGCTAAGCCTGTAATACGAGTACTTATAATACTGATAATAACTGAAAATATGAAGGATGCAAATGCGATAGGTAAGATATGAATAATGCCTGCCAACAGTAGGCCTTCCCCGCAACCCGTGATGGTACTGTACTGGTAGGAGAGGGGTTAAGCGCAGGTACATCTCCAAACAACTCCTGATCCTACCCAGCCCTCAGACATCTTAAGACTGATAGTACTTCCTATGAAATACTAGCCCCACCCTTAAACACCCCCGCCTCCAAGAAAGGCTCAGATATACCCTCCAGAAAAACAACATCTTTTTCGCCTTCTTGGGGGTGCTGGTGTCTGAGTGAAGGCAACGGCCCCACAAAGCCCTAAACTGTGTATGATCGTCTGAACGCCCCTGAGGAGGCAGCAAGCGAAGTGCCACCCAAGCATCCAAGGCCTCAAGCATCAGCACATCCGGGTTTCAGGGACATTTCCCCAATCAATCAGATGGAAAAGAACATGGACAAAGAAATGGAAACTGGTATTATAGGGGATCACGGGGATTCTGTACGAGAGGTCCCTATGTACTTGCTAATTAGTATCATATGGAGGCAACCTATACAATTTTTTACAAGGAACCAACGACCAACATATTTGGTGAAAGGCCCCCTTAAGTAGAGGGACTCAGGCTTTGTGTATAGTATGATTATCCCCATACCCCCCCATGTTCTATCTACTTAAGGGGGACTATACCTTGAACCCTAAACCCTAAATAGTAGTGTCCATTTTCTTTTCCATTATCCCAATACAGTATTCTACTTCAGGGGGGCTATACCCTAAACCCTGAATAGTAGTTTCCATTTTCTTTTCCATTATCCCAATATTCTACTTAAGGGGGACTATGAGCTGGCGTCAAAATTACTTG
>CAJNIZ010044967.1:17413-47137 GCA_905231905.1 Symbiodinium pilosum
ATTACTTGTCTGTGGTAATGGTGGAAATTATTTAGGGTGCCCCGTATCGTTTTGCAGGTCTGGGAGGTATCGTTTTGGGGTATCGTTTTTTAGGGTCCCCCGTATCGTTTTGCAGTGGTTTTAACATATCTCTATTCATTGAACAACCCTCCTCACTACTGTACAATAACGGTAATTTTGACCCCGGCTCATATATCCTGGCTTTTGGACCACAACCCTAAACCCTAAACCCATTATCGCAATATTCTACTATATTCTACTGAAGGGGTAGTATATATCCTGGCTTCTGAACCACATGGCTCAGAGTTTTGAGTTCGAGGATGGTTCAGGATCCATGCAGGGCTGAACGCTTAAGCTTTCCTGTTCAGGGCTCCATATGCTGCAGACTTGAATAGTCCCCGAAGAATCCCTCAAACCTAAACTATGAAGTCCTCGGGGTTCCTTAATCCGTAAGATGGACAACAACCCTGCATGGCACCAAGTAAACCATAGCACCGCAATTCCTAGGGTAGAATTCTTCGAGAGTGGTGCAAGATTTCCTCGTCCATCCGCAGTAGTACCCCAGGCTAACCCCCAAAAATCAACGATCGAATCCCAAGAAGGTTTCCTCTGTGATCTGCAGACCCCCGCCCGGCAGCAGCTATAGTCTAAACTCCTAGCACACCCCTTAAAAACCCCATAGTCGTCCCAAATATGAATCATGTGATAACCCCCTCAAGGAGTTTAGAGCATGGCTCATATGAATCTAGTTATGATTCGGTACAAAACAGATCAGGAAACTTCACGAACACGGTGGATTCTGGAACGGGTACTGTATATCTTCTTTCAGGCACGGCCTCACGTCAAACGTGTGCAGTCTAGTTTATCTAGACGAGATATGCAAAATTTGCTGTACAGAGCGTACATGTGGGTTGGCACAGTTGGCATAGTCAAAGGCCTAGAAAACAACATAATTGCTGAAGACCCTACTACTGTAGTATTATTATTATTTCCTTATAAAAGCTATGATTATCGTTATACATAATATTTCTATTATTATGAAACCCCAAATCCCCGAAAGCCTCAACCACTAAATTGACCTTCATGGCACAAGTTCATAGAGAGAGCCCAAAATCTGCGCCCCCCACCTTCACCCCGATGAAATGGAGACCCATGGGACCCCTTAAAGGGGTATATGGGAATTACATATTATTATTATTATTTTGCTTTTTTTAAAAAAAGAGAAAGTTCAGCTGACATTACCCTAATCGTGGAGAATCAGATCAGATGGGAAAGACACCGGAAAACAGATTCCAATCTGGGAGTGATAAGTTAAGAGGTTTCTGGGGATCAAGTCAGACAACAGGGAAGCGTCCCTAAGGCTTATCCACCCTTCTGCTGCTCAAACAACCTCAGCCCACATCCCTTAAACCCTCAATCCCAACAAGAGACACTCGAACAAACAAAAAAACCACTTAGACGGAAGACCTCAGCCCTAACCCCATCTGCCTAGGCTTCTGCGCCCGAAATCTTTAGCCCTAATGAATCCTAATGGCTCAGGGTTTAAGGTTTAGGGGTATGCCCGGCTCAGGAATCTCAGCTGGCAACTGCATAGTGGACTTGTTCCGGCCTCAGAATTAATCAAAGGTTGAAACCATGGGGGTTTAGGGTTTAGGGTTGGGCCCCTAATATGGCCCCTTAACCCTGGGATCCTTATACACCTACTATATACCCTATATGTACCCCTAAAAGGCCTAAAGGGCCCTAGTGGGGGCCCATACGCCTAACCTTAGAATTAAAGTTGTCAAGTTCAAGGTCGTGGCTTTGGGCTTTATTCCAGGAGTCATGCGGTCCGCAGGGTTTAGGGCTTAGGGCAGGCAACGTGCTGGTCACAATGGGCCTGAAGAAGAATCTCTTGATCACCTTCAAGAAGCTCAGCAGATGCAGGTTCTATGATATGGTACCTCCTAAGTAGATAGAATATGGGATTTGTGGGGATCTTATTATAACATAGCCAAAGCCATATTCTATTTACTTAAGGGGGACTATAATCGTTGACTCTTCAGAAAAAGGCTACTAGGCCTGAGTACACCCTTTTAGAGGCCATATGAGCTATGGACTCAAGCTAGGTGGCGGGGGGGGGACCTGAAGGGGGATGTAGAGAGGGTTTAGGCGGGACCTTGAAGAAATATTCTGCAACTGTACTCCAGTGCTCACAGATCCCAAACTAAGGGACTAGGAGAGTCCTGGACAGGGTCTCACTGTACGTACTTGGAGGTAGAGAAAGCGTTGAGGGGTCCTGCTTCGAGGGCACTATCACGAATCTTTGTCTTGCAGCGGCATTCCAACATGCAACTGCAAGTGCTAACGGTGGATACTATACCTGCTGCACGTGGGAATTATGGTGCTATAGCATACCTAAATCATGCAGGATCCTTCGCATCATGCATTGCTATGCTACCATAAACCACAAACAAGCGAAACATATGAGTGGTTGTCAAAATTATGGTCCCTTTTTGGGTACCCTAAATATTAGGTGCCGTATATTAATAGGGATCCAAAAGGGGATCCATAATTTTGACAACCACCCATATACCCCCCATATTACACCCTATATAAACCCTATATAACCCATTATAGTAGTTTCCATTTTCTTTTCCATTATCCCTATATAACCCCAATATGTACCCTATAATCCCTATAATTTTGACAACCACCCATATTGAAGAAGGTCCCCACGTCAAGTGCTCGCTGGACCAGTCGGAGCAAGCACATCTCTTGTCCTCGGGGGAGGTCGCATAAAGCTTTACAGAGACCACCTCTTGCTGTGCTACAGGGTTTAGGGTCTTAGGGTTTAGGGTTTTAGGGTTTTAAGGTTTAGGGTTTGGGGTTTTAGGGTTTTAAGGTTTAAAGCTTTGCAGCGGCAGACCTCTTGCTGTGCTACAGCTCAATCTTTACCTGTGGCTCCAAAAACCTACAGTTTAGGGGTTTTAGGGTTTAGGGTTTTAGGGTTTTAGGGGTTTAGGGTTCCCGTGGCTCCAAAAACCTACAGTTTAGTAGTAAGTACCCCTTAATTAGTGGGTATAACCCATAAAACTGTAGGTTATTGGGGTTACAGGTTAGCATTCATGGACTACAAGTTTCCGCTTGAGAGGCGGGACCAACTGAGAGTCTATGGACAGCAGCAGGCTTGATTTTGATTGCTCAGGATGAACTTGCCTGGACCAGTGGTGGAACTTGGTTTGAAGTTTAAGGTTCGAGGATTGGAACCAAATACGAGCTACGACTTGTGGTTGGCTGAACGCAAAGCCACTAAGACCCCAACAACAGACCCCAGCCACATACTCCTACCCCCAACGAGGTAACCAAAAGGGATGATGAATTGTATTTTGCGCCCAGTATATTCCCACTGTCCCTTGTTAGCGGTAGGGGGAAACCCAAGATAGTTTGCACAACCTTGGCGCAATGCCTTTTAGCTCCCACAAAAACTTCAGAGTAACTGCAAAACCAGATATGAGTTATAGTCTAAACTCCTAGTATCCCCCTTAATAACCCCTATAGTAGTCCCCTATATAATCCCCTACAGAAGCCCCCTTAAGGAGTTTAGACTATAGCTCATATGACGTCTTAACCCCGATGCTGTCGATCCCCCAGAATTGCCATAGTAGTAAGGTCACGGTTTAGGGTTTAGGGTTTAGGGGTTTAGGGTTTAGGGCTTACTTGGCGTCCTATACATGTCTGCTACAGGGACCTCAGGGTAGAAGCCTAAACAGCACAGGCTCCCGGGAGGCCTCTCTCTAAACCAATCGTGACCCCTAGATTAAACCACTCTGGTGGCTCTGATTGTTGGATGCTTCTGACGGTCTTGGAACCAGCAATGTCATCTTCATCATCATTAAACCCGGCAGTCTAAATCCGAAATCTCACGGAAGCTAAGGAGATACTTCAAGTTCCCCTTCCCCCTAAACCCTAAACCTGAAGTCCTAAATCCTAAGCCTTGAATCAAAAACCCTCAGCCCTAAATCCTATAACGTTTACGCATTCGGATTGCGCCTTCCTCCCTCCCCCTTCCCGGTACTACCACACCTAGGTTCCCCCTTAATCAGGGTTATTTAGGGATAGTTAGGGCCAAGTTAGGCTAATAGAGGGGGAACCGCGGCAGGCATATTCCAGGACACTAGCAATGCATCTCATAGTCACTATACAAGAAAATAAGCTTTTCCCTGCCTAGTACTGTTCAGGGTTTACTATTCACCCTACACCTGCTTCGGAGGTGTTTGTCCTTCAGAAGCTCGCATCGGAGTAACGTTTTGGCGGCGCGGCGCAGACTCAAGGACCTCATATTTCAATGCTACTGCCTCTACCCAATCAGAGTCTATACGAGAAGTAGTACTATATTCGAGGCTCTACTACACTTCATATTCACGTTGCGACTGCCTTCCGTCTGTTACAAGGTGCGGGGCAGCATCCAACTCATTGCAGTGAAGTTGGCAAGAGAAAAGAAAGTGCAGAAGGTCATCCGCAAAACTCACAATTCGTCTACTGGATTAAACAGAACTCTTCCTCATAGTTAAGTGACTATACTCACAAATCCGATGAAATCCTATGAAACCCTACGAACAATAATTTGTAGGACGTTTGACCATAACTATCCTTTTAATAAAGTGTGCCCAACCCAAGTTATACATTAGGGGCCCATCCCTCTAAACGCCAGGAAAATATGGTAGATTCTGCAAAGCACGGTACGAAGAGATCCTTACATGGTACACACTCGGCGCGGAATAAGCCCTGACAAGGGTTCGTGAAGCTCTTAATCGACTGCTACTTCAGGTAAACCTCCTACTCAGTAATAGTGATGATAAGGGTTTAGGGCTTAGGATTAGTGATGATAAGTTATAATGTTGATCACATTAGGCTCCTCGAAAATTTCCTATCATACCACTACCAAAGGGTCCATCGAACTTCCACTTTTTACTAACACGGGGCGTAGGATGTGCCCGTTGCGGCCGCTGATTCCTCCAAGCCCCTAAACCCTAGCCTGAAATAGGCCCTGCACCTTAACCCTAAACCCTAAACCTTAACCCCCAAATCCTAGACCCTAAAACTGAAACCCTCAGACCGAACCCTAGGCCCTAACGTGAAAGATCCCTCAACCCTATGAAAGCCATAAGCCCAAATTAAACCGTATATGGCCCTATAGTATCCCCCTGTGAAACTATGTCTTAAAGGTGCCCCCTGAATCATATATGTCCCTATAATAACCCATTGCATACCCCATATCTTAAAGGCTGAAAGGCACACCTTAACCCTAAGCCCTAAACTCTGTAGGTCGGGCTTCAAGACTGAAGCAGACTTAACCTGTACGGACCGGCTCTGCCCCCAAATCTTCTGAAATGAATGCTTGGTTCAGGGTTTAGGGACCCCTACAACCCTATACAAATATGTATATATATATACACTGTTGTTGGGATATCCATAAACCCTAACACCTGAACCCTAAACCCCTAAACCCTGGGAAGCCCCGAAATCTGAGAGGAGCGCTGCTCAGATCCCCAAGCCAAGCCCATGCGATTGGCACACCTTGTTTAGGGTTTAGGGATAGGGTTGAGCTGTTTTTTTTTCTGTTGGCACGCTTTTTTCACCCGCATGAAAGTCAAGGGATTAGGGTTTAGGGTTTAGGGCTTGGGGCTTAGCGTTTAAGGATCAGGGATTCTAGAATGGTTTCGGTGCAGTATAGATTAAACATCATTTGTTCTGCCCTGCATAGTGGGGGTCAGAGATGAGCTACAGTCTAAACTTCTTCACGGTTGTTATATAGGGGCCTGTTACAGGGGTCATTAAGGGGGATGCTAGGAATTCAGACAATGGCTCATATGAATTAATGAGCAGCTATAATTATGTTCAAACCCACCCCTGTACTTGCGGCTTATCAGCATGGTTCAGTGTTCAAGGCTTTGTGGAGGCTTTTCACAAACGTAATGCGCAGGATGCAGAGGGTTTTCAGCGGGGGCTTTACAAGGTGAGGTATCCCTAGGCCCTAAACCCTAAACCTTAAGCCCCATGATGTAGCACCACAAGCTCTAAACCGCATGTAGTACCCAAAACTCTCAACCTCAAACCCTCAGCCGTGTTGAGGTTTTTATAGTGGAAGTTTCCAAATCGAGGTACGTCAGATTGTCCTTGCAGAGGTTTGAGATCAAAGACGCTGCGGTACCCCTACAACCCCAATAAGGGGGGTTCTAAGGACGTATAGGATCTTCAATCTAGAGTCCTTCAAAATGAGGGCTTCTGGAGGCTTGATTGATATGAGGGATAAGGTTTAGGGTTTAGGGTTATGCCTTGCTGGTATTTAGTAGTGAATGGCGGAATGGACCCCTAGTGGCCCCCATACCATCCCCAATAACTTATTTTTAATAGGCGCATGACTCTGTAATGCTAGGTCCTCAGGCAGAGGATATCACCTTGTCCGAGCTCCACACCACAATCCGAATTCCCCAGCCATTCACCCTAAGGAGGCCCTAAACTTACTGTTGTTAGCAGCGACTGGAGAAATGGATTGAATGGATTCCTATAATGGCTTGCCCCTGTATGTAGTCCGCGATGATCTAGTAATCTAGTAGATTCCCTTTTCTGTTCCATACCTTCAGTCCCTACTAACAACCGGCAAGCAAGAGAAGATCTGCACCCTAAATCCCTGGGGCCAAGGCGTCTCCTGCACGTCCACAACAGAGCCCTGGGAGGAAGTTGAAGGTCCATCGGGACATGTGCATGGAAGGATTGAAACTTCAAAGTTTAAGGTGTAGGTGGCCATGCCGCTGTCAAAAGACCCCTGCACCTCAAAGAAGTGATGCAGAAGGCATTTCTACCTTTGTGGGCAGAGCTGGGAGGTGGCAAAATACAAATTCCGCAAGTGGGTGAAACCCAAGACATGGGCTTGCGGTAGAATGGGACCAAGATAAGGCAAGCGGGCTAAAAGCGTTCCATATAAAACCCCCCTGCCCCACACTCGCATGGGATCACTGCAAAGACCCCACAAACATCGCCGTCAGGGCGCCGTCCTTTCAAAAGGGACTTCGTGTGGGGCTCTTGGTCTAGCTGGGGGTTTCCCAAAATTAGGGGTACCCTTTTGGGGGTCCCCATAATAAGGACTATAGTATTTTGGGGTCTATATTGGGGTCCCCTTTTTTGGGAAACTGCCAGCTGGAGAAGGGTATCATCGCGCCCTTCGTCCCAGCATAACCTGCATCTCCAGCCTCCAGCTGCCCCACCTAGCGCCCCAAAGAGACAACAAGAAAGACAGCATTTCCTGGCTTCCTTGTGGGCTTCATATGACGGAGTTTTTTTTGTGGGATGTTTATGGAACCCTCTCATATGAGCTATAATCTAAACTTCCTAGTATCCCCCTTAATAACCCCTATAGTAGTCCCCTATATAATCCCCTATATTACCCCCTTTAGGGAGTTTAGACTATGGCTCATATATTCTGCCAACCATGACCTTGATGTGGAGCTGTTCAAGCGCGGTAGCCCCTATGAGTTTGGACATGGGATCCTACCAGGAAACACATTAGGTACCATGGGCATGAGTATATAGCCCCCCTTAAGTAGATAGAATATGGGGTATATGGGGATCTTAGTATAATATACCCAAAGCCATAGTCTATCTACTTAAGGGGGAGTACAAGGAGCCAGGAGCCGCATGTTCACCCTCAATATTCAGCTGGTAGACCTGAGAACCAGCGCTCCTGAGCCCAAAGCCTCAAACCGAAAGAATTACTACGATCGAAACTAAAAACCCTAAACCCTAAACCCCATTGCATGGCCCGAAGCATCTAATACCCGAGAACTTCTGGCATTCCATGGCATTACAATAAACTCAGGTTGCGATTTTCGGTTTCAACAGAGATCCCCCTCCCCCAACTAATTCCCACCACCCCCCAAATAAGACATAACATCCTTCTACAGCGGTACTAGATTGGGGTGTTTATTCAAAGTGCAGAGTTGTATACACTGTCTACCCCGATATACCACTATACACCTACCTCTTTAAGCGGGGTTTGTACTGAGGAGGGGGCTCACAATCTATGATCCTACTATAATCCCCTATAACCCCCTGGAGTCCTAATTTAATCTCCTATAACCCCCCAAAACCCTAAAGACTGTCATTAAAGCGGAGGGGATTGGTGGCTCTTGTCATGATAAGCTCTGCCTGGGTAACTGCAATGCCCGTCCGCATCAGCTTCTGCGCATCCTATTGCGAGGGTTCAGGGTTCAAGGCTTAGGGTCTTAGGCTTTAGGGTTTCAATTAAGGGGTTTCCAAATTTTAGGACCCGTTTCGAGAATACCCGTGAGGATCACAACACAATGGGGTCTATGTTTGGGCCCCCCCCTTTTAATGAAAACCACCCTTTGGGGTTTTAAAGTCCTAGTTGCTGAGTTCAGTGCCCGCCCTCTGGACCTTTTAGTTCTGGCAGGATTTCATCTACTCCCAAAAGCATCAATAGGCTACCTAGACCCTCCAATGTAGTTCCTTGTTGGGTTTGCTATGGTTTTTTGGTTAGGATTCTTATTAGGACTACTAAAAAGGTACTACATTGGAGGGCCTAGGTAGATGCTTTCAGAGGGCTCAAAAGGTGAAGCAAAGGAAGGCCAGGGGGCTTGGTAAATGAGCGCCAACATGGTTTAGGGTTTAGGGTTTAGGGTCCACTTGTTGAGCCCTCTGGTGCTTGCTTCTAGTGCTCATGCGACGACACCCTGTCGCAATTCTTGAAACAACTGCCTATCCGACTGTCTACACCATAGCCTCAACCTTATCACATCTTGGGACAAGTGTTCTTCAACATTGTTTGTCGCAGTCGTGCATGCTCCCACGCTTCAATTCGGAGCTGCATTCGAATGCGTGCGGTCAGGGAGCGGGTCCCAAACCTTAAGCCAAACTGCAAGCCCCATGAATCCAAAGAACGGAACCAGGCAGAGCTTCTAGTGCAGGGTGATGCATTAAAATCAGCAAGCATGTTTGGAAAATCTTGAGGCATCACCTGCTCGACACGAGCTTCTTGAAAAGTTCCAGTGTTGTACCCTGAGGTCGTACCCCTGGCCTGAAAGGTCCCCCCAATTTGGCCCGCATGCTGATCCTTCTGCCAATGCGGTCCCCCGAGTCCCCCGAAGTTCCTGAAAGCCCTCAAGCCTGAAGTCTACAAACCAAAGAGGATCTTCGACAGTGAATCCTAAGCCCTAAACCCTATCTATCCCTGTACAACCCCTATGTCCCCCTTTAAAATCCCTAAACCCTAAACCCCAAACCCTAAACCCTAAACCCCAAACCCTAAGCCCCAAACCCTGAAAAAGCCCCCAAAACCCAAGTTGGACGCAGCAGCGCCTTGGAATTCACTGCGAAGCCCACCTTGAGCACCTGGCAGGCGGCCCAGGATTTCGGCATTTGAGGTTTAGGGTTTAGGGTTTGGGGCTTAGGGTTTAGGGTTTGGGGTTTAGAGTTTGGGGTTTAGGGTTTAGGGTTTGGGGTTTAGGGTTTAGGGTTTGGGGTTTGGGGTTTAGGGTAGTAAAGAAGTGTAGGGTGTGGAGCTCTGTGAGAAGGGGTGAATTGGATGTATAGGGGGTGCCTTTTTCCAAAGGGGTTATGGGCATGATAAGAAGGTCATCTGTGTCCCTTTCCAAAGGTTTATAGCATTTCGGGTATATAGGGATGCTTTCATAAAGGCTGAATAGGGATATGCATATATATATATACACATGCACATGTAGAAATATGAGATTTGTACATATGCAGATATCTAGAGAGTTATAGGGGTCCCTTTGTAAAGGGGTTATAGGCGGATATTTGAATGTATATGTATATATATATATAAATAAGTATGTATATGTTGTACAAATATATGTACACAAACATGTATGACGATTGAATGGAACAGCGAATGGAAGCCACTATGTTATCCAGGGCTTACGGTTGTACGACGGATGTATGGACATACATGCGTTGTCTGATGTCGCATGCGTACGCACAGGAATCAAGGTTAAGGGGCCTCTTAAACGGTTCACAGGGCTTAGGCTTATAGCAGAACCTATGTGAGGGCCAATAAAACTGTACAATGAAAACTGTAATAGGTTCTTGAATGCTGCCGCAAAGTCAGTATTCAAGCTCCTACATTGTTTTTTATGGAGGCTGAACCGATTACTTTCTGCTTAAAGCACACGCGTGCCAGCAGGAGGGCAAAATCTTACGGCATTTTGGGGACTCAGGCCCTAAACCCGGAACCCAAAACCCCAAAACCCTGAACCTACACCCCTAGGCATCCTGGCTGAACATGCTACTCATTTTGAGGTGAGGTGCAGGGCCTGGAGGTTTCTACAGTGAGTTTGATCTCAGCCCAGGGAATCTGATGCCAGCTCCTATTCATCCATTTCCCGGGTTTAGGGTGTAGGGTTTAGGGTCCCCAAACACTCATAACTGCAGGCGTGAAAGTGGATAGTTCCCTAAATCAGGCCCCATTTTGGTACCCCTAAATATTGGGTGCCGTGATAGAACCTATAAACAAAAGGGGCCCAGAATTTTGAGAACAACCCAACAACTCAGGACCGCAAAAGTGAAAGTGGAGGGATGAGAGATGTTGAAACCCATCTCGCTATTCTGGCAGCAGCCTTTTTGAATATGTACCTACAGTCCCCCTTAAGTAGATAGAATATGGGGTATATGGGGATCTTATTATAATGTACCCAAAGCCATATTCTATCTACTTAAGGGGGCCTATATCTACATCTATACACATGCATCTATCGAGGGTACGCGCGAAACATGCCAAGTGAGATTGGATGCAAGCAAGCAGTGTCAGGGCCTACACACGGGTGGTTGTCAAAAGTATTGTCCCTTTTGGGGTAGCCTAAATATTAGGTGCCATATTATTATAGGGATGCAAAAAGGGACCATAATTTCGACAACCACCCATGATGGTATACCCTACGATCTGGTGCTGCATGCTATAATGTTATTCCGCATGATGTGATACTGCATGATATCATGCAGTTTTATGTTACTCAAGGCCCCCCCTGGCTGCATAAAGGCTTGTTTGGGCTATATGGCACATGCACATTCCAGGGCTCAATCCTCAACTCAACCCTAAACCTACTGGTGCTCAAGGGGAAGTAGGTATAGATATCACTTTAGGGAAATCTATCTGCTCCCTTAACCCCCCCAAGGCACCAGCAAGTAAAGCCTCATCCCAAACCCTAGACGCCAATCCTAAACACCATGGCGAAGACTGGGGCCAATGCATCCGGATTGACAAGCATTAGCTGAACTTCCTGTCAAACGGCTTGAGGGTTCAGGGTCCCTTCAAAGGCGCATATAGGGGATATGTAGGCTATATAGGGCTGTAGAGGGGTATATGGGAATTTCTGAGATTCAGTGTTTCAGAACTTGCAGGCAACTTGCTTTGGGAGTCCCTGTAGTAAGGTTGGTTTTTCGGGACCTGTCCTGGGGGCCCCTGTTATGGAAGTCCCTCTCGTGGCTTCTGCAGGCCACTCGGAACATTCAGGGCTGTGTTCTTTGCGCATGGTGGCGGCAGATTGACCAACATATTTCTACTTATGCGTACCAGTGTGGGGAGCGAAACATGAAGTTACCGGTAGTGCCTATGGTGCTCTTGCAATGTGCATTCGATTCCCTAAAAGAATCCTAGACAAGAAGCGTGCCCCTGTCCATGGCCACACGCGATTTTCATTCAGCAGAATCTCAATGCTAAGCTGGATGGAATACCAACAACGATGATAAATAGGAATTATGAAGAACTCGAGCAACAAGATGCGAGAATCTGCCGCTTAACTCGGGGTGTGGGGAAGCGGGTGGAGGGGGCACGTCGGAGTGTTCCTGCAAAAAGGGAAATACCTGACGTCTTTCTCGGTTCCCATGTCATTGCCCATGCTGTCCCTTCCTTTCCGCGCGATTCTCCAGTCTAGTCCGTTTGGCCGTTTGGACCAACCACATATCTTTGACAACCCAATACATCAAAAAGTCTAAGGCCCTAAATCCTAAACCATGACGTACAACTAGATAAGTCTGTAGTCTCCTTAGACCTAATAGGAATAGTACCTTGATGATTCCTCAACTTATACAATAATAGAAACTAAAAACTATTTCCCAAGCAGAACACAGAAACGAGGGTTGTTCAGGAATACTATGCGCCGCCTTATACCCTCAGCTCATCAAAAAACTTGCCTGTGGAAGCTTCTTGCCCAGGGGGCCGAGTTGCACGACATAGACCTGGGTGTTTAGGGTTTAAGGCTGGACCCATACTCTGAAATCAGCATGGGTTAAGGCTTTAAGGCTTCGGGCTTAAGGTTAGACCTGGACCAAGGCGGTTTAGGGTTTACGGCATAAAGGGGGACTCGTCCTCTAAAATGAAAATGGCCGGAAGTCCTTTCAAAAAGAGGCTACAAGGGCTAATGGAGTTTGGGGCTTCCAGACCCTAAACCCTAAACCCTGAACCCTAAAAGGTTTTGGGACATCATCCCGACCCATTAGCAGTCTATAGTAGGAGTCATATTAAGGGCTCTACATAATTCTATTATAAATGATCGCCAACTATTCATGTGAGTAAGGGCAGTACCCTAAACCAGAAACCGCGTTTAGGGTTTAGTGCATATTCCGTAGTTCAAAACCCTAAACCCTAAACCCGAAACCCTAAACCAGTTCAGGGTGGTGGGCCCCCTAGGAATTGGAGGTTGGAAGCTGCCCTTGCCCCCCCCTCCCAAGGCCGTTGCGGGATGCCCTAGAAAAGCCGAAACCAATAAGGTTGAGGGTTTAAGGGTTTAAGGGTTTAGGTTTTAAGGTTTAGGGTTTAGGATCTTAAAGCAGTGTCCACTCCCCATACCCCGGAGGCACACCTGAGGACTTGCAGGAATTTCTCGGAATGGTGCTTATGTCTTGTGGGTGGGGAATGGAGGAATGGATCCCCATAGTAGTCCCTATGCAACTCCATACTACAACAGCTTGGGTTTTGTCCCCACTCTGTAACCGTTGCATAATATTCAGAATAGAGTTACATATAAGCCCTTAACAGAACCCCCACAATAGGCTGTTACAGGGTGGGGGCAATACCAAATGATAGTTTCTATTTCCCATTCCATTCCTTCATGCCTTCCACACAACTGGCAAGCATGGGTCGGGTGAAGGCGCAAATTCAGCGGATCTCAATCACTGGAAGCACCGCTAACAGCCCGTACGCCCCTGTTGAAACTAAAGACTTGCATCACCTCAGCTAATTACACTCCCGCAAACTAACATGGAAACCCATATAGCCCTACTTTAGAGGGACAGTAGTCTTTATAGAGCCCTTTTTGGGTTTCCATGTTAGTTTCCGGGAGTGTAGAATACTCGAATTCCCCAGGTACGAGGTACTTAGCGTCTTCCAGTCATGCAGGACTGTCTTTACCGGCAAGCCCATAGATTTGTGTATTATCCCAGTGTCCGTTTCAGTTTGCCAATGTGTTCTCCATCTGGTTCTCCATTATTGCAAGAATCCAGCTAATATCCCAGGTCACCGCTGCATAAACTTATAAGCCCTAAAGCATAACGTTACGTAGCTTTCATTTTCGTTTCTGTCCCCTATAAACACTATACGAGCCATAGTCTTTCATTGTCTTTTCAAGCCCCTATAAACACTATACGAGCCACAGTCTAGACTCCTTGTATTCCCCTTAATAACCCTATAATGGGAATCCTATATAGTCCCCTAGATGACGCCTCTTTCAGGAGTTTAGAAAACAGCTGATATAGCCCCATTTAGCCACTAAACCCTTTCGCCTAAACCCTAAACCCTAAACCGCTAAACCGTAAACCCTAAAACGCTAAACCCTATACCCTAAACTCTAAAACCCTTAACGCAAATATGACTGGCAGAACCAAGGCTTCCGCTCTTTGTGAGGCGGGAAATGCCTCGGAGCAAAACTAGGCCCGGTTTCTCAACAAAGGGATCATATAGGAGTTATAGGGGTTTAGGATTTGGACTATATAGGGCGTCTATAGGGATTATAAGGGTTTAGGGCTTCGGGGTGCCCATACAGCTCCCAAAGAGCAATCCCCTCCTTCATGGCAATCATTCCCCTCAATACACCAGTACACTACCATTGAATAGTAATCGGAATATGTCTCATCATCCGGGGGTGCGGGGTTCTTCTGGGGAAGCTATGAGAGTGCAAAGCTCCCTCAAAGGAGTGTTGTAGGTATGGTTCTTTCGCTAGCTGGTTGAAGATCAGCTTAAAGACACAGTGTCTAGACTCTCATGACTATTACAAGAGAAGCGTCATACTCATACCCTAAACCCTACACCCTACACCCTAAACCCTAAACCCTAAAGCCTAAACATACTCCAGCAACTTGGGTCCAGCGTCTGGGTCTAACTTCCCATTGCTGCTAGAGAGAACATGTACATCAACCCCAAAGATACATCAACCTCCCTCTAGGCCTGACGTTTTGTGGGAGGCTCGATCGCTATGTGCCAAACCATGCAGTCCATAGACTCTAGGTTTGGGGTTTAGGGTCGCCATAGGAGACCTCAAGCAGAACAGTCTGAAAGGAAATGATGCAGTTCTACGCAGGTTGAGAGGAAGCTATAAGAACCCCCATGGCGGCATGATACGGTGAATAAACCCTGAATCCTAAACTATTTGGGCTTTTCATATACTTGCCACCATCCCCCTGTGGTCACCACTAGTGGGTGGAGAAGATCATCTAAGGACACTTCCTCCATACAACCCCAAATCTTCTCTCTGCCTTAGGGGTTTGGATTAGGGTTTGTTTGCTTTGCCAGGGTTGGGCTGCGAACTTTCTGGATGTAAGGGGTAGCGAAAGCAACGCAACGGCTAAAGTCAAATTAAAAGGCAAAGCCTTTAGTGATGTAGTCACTTGCAGGGAATCCATCCAGTTTGGATTCTCGTTTGTAATATGTATGAAGGCAACCCTTTTCCGGATTCGACCCAGTGGCACCAACCATATTCCTAAGACAGTAAGACTGTCTCGGGACCGCGCCAATTGTATGACTGAGATGGGGTTGTCTGAGCCATATCCTGGACGATGGAAGGCAATCCACACATCTGAGTACAACTTTTAGATTTCCAAGCAATCTAGCCCTAGCCCAAGCCCCTAAACAAACGTGACAGCTCGTCATCTTAATGAAAGTGGCGCGAGTAAGAGTTTGTCACTGCAAGACAGCTTTGTATCTTCCAAGCTGAAAGGCACAACAGGCGCAAAGGGTAAGGCAGAAGTAACCATGTACATGGAACGTGAAACAAACACTGGGCTTCTGCTGGGTTTGCATGCGAGCTCTAGTCTGAACTCCCAGTATCCCTCTGAACCCCCCTATTCTAGTCCCCTATATAAGCAGTTTAGACTATAGTTCACGTGAGGTTTGGGCGTAGGATGGAGCAGGAGAAAACAAACAGCATCGCTGTTGAAGGGTTCAATCTGAGATATCATTGCGGATATATGTAGTAATTGACATGGTGTCCCCAAATAGTAACTTAGATTAAGTTCCCTAGTCAAAGCGCAAGCATGGTTTGGTCTTAGGCAGAGGAGTATGGCTTTTTGTTTTGGGGAGGTCGTACTCTAGGAGCCTGAATGATGACCAAAATCATGTTGAGGTCTGTATGTAGTACCTGATGCCACGATAATACAAGAAATCTTGAACCAACATATTGGTTTTAAGCCGCTACAGTGCCGCTTTTGAACTTTCAGTCCTTAATACGCAAGAACTGATGTCATGTAAGGGCCTCAAGGACGAGAGTAGGGTGTGGCGGGGAGGGGGGATACTGCACATTTTTATAGCTACACACAGGAGGACAATTACGAAATCACCTTGCTAACTTTTCCTGCTTCTGCACTGCCCCATGGCGGTACTTGCGCGGGGGCTTGCCGCAGGGCTTTCCACATCCTGGGGAAACGCCTAGCCCCAAGAGCAAGCAAAAAGAAAGTGTGCTAGGAAGCCCAGTAGCCGAAATCTGGCACCCACCTTCCAGGAGGGGAGGCCGTGGCTCGTACGAAGGGACCAGAGACCCCCACAATTTGAAGTCAGCTCCCCCATATAATGATAGCCACCACCACCCCCTAGGAATGAATATTTACCCTCCCCATATGTGCCGATGTTTACCGATACTATATTGGCGGCGCATTTTCTATTAGCAGTGGGAAGTCGGGGTAGTCTTCGCCCTAAACCCTGAAGCCTAAGTAGTATTGTATTTGTTTTCTCCGTTCCCCTATATACACCTATACCACGGCTGTTGGGTGGGGTATTATCAGGGGGAGAGGATCCTTTAAACCCTAAACCCTGAACCGCAATTGAAATTCCTTGCCAGGTCTGCCTTTTTATTGATTTTCTACTGCTTGGACCTGCGCCGGCCTAGTGTAGCCAAAAAGAACATCCCTAAACCCTAAGCCTGAAAGCCTGTGAAGAGGACCTACGTGGAGCCTGATGGTAGATTCGTATTTCCAATGCTGAGGGGCAGCATCTTGGATATCCCAAGAAAGGGTTTCTGTGTCTAGGGCTTTTGCTTCAGGGGTTTGGACGTGCTTTTGGCTCTGCAGTCTCTTTTCGATGGGTATCCTACTGCTCTGGGGTGTGTTATGCACTTGGGGCTTTGGATGTCGGGCATAGCTCTGTCTTTGCAGGTCAAGGCTCACTATAGCGCCCCCCAAACCCCAACCCTGAACCCAAAGCCTGTAACCCCAAATCCAAATCCTAAACTCCAAAACCCAAAGTCTGAACTGAACCTCACATGCCAAACACGCTAGACCCTAGATACCATAGCCCTTTAGCTCTAATGACCTTAACTAACATCTCCATCTAATAGAAAAACTCCCCCAATGGGTTCTGAAGGTCAAGTCAACTTGGCACAGGATGTATCAAAGGCCTGATCAAGGGGCCTACATACATACAACAGAGTACTACACCCTAAACCGTAAACCTGAAAAAAAATAGACCCTCACAGTCTTGATGGTCTCGGGGACTTCCAGAAACAGGAGTCCTCCGAAAGGAAGCCCCCACGGCAGCTAATGTGTGGGTACAAAATGTCCCAAGAACCCTAAACCCGAAACCATAGAATGTTTAAAAACATCCAGTCGTGCGATCATTGTACGGGAGCTGTGTTAATGAATCATCCTTGCCCCCTGAGATTACGCCCCTGAAGTCTGATAACAAGCACTCCCCCACACGTACATGTGTACACATATATAGTGGTAATATATTGGGGGAAATCACGAGGGGTGGGGGCGTCACTTCATTCGGGGAGAGAGGTTTCTCAAGCTTCTGCAAACTAGCTTCCCTAATCCCTAAACCCTTTTGAGCCTCTTCTTAAGCCCTAAACCCCAAACAAACCCGAAACCCTAAACCCTATAGGCCCTAAAACAAACCCCAAACTCACTCTACACCGCGGTCTTGGGGACCCGACTCCGAGTCAAATGCCACAACGTCGGCTGATTGGGAGTCCCGGCACAAGGATTCCTGCAGTTTTTGGGTGCTTTTAAGGGTTCAGGTTTGAGGCTTCAGAGTTCAAGGCTTATGATGGCTTATGGCTTAGGGATTAGGGGTAAGGGTTTAGGGTCAGGGGTTTTGGCCCCAAAACTACTCATGAATAGGTTCCCCTTTGCCCAATTACTCCAAAGTGCCACCCGGATCTACTCGGTAGGGACGCCTTGTGGGGGAGCTTAGGACCTATAGGCTTAAGATCTAGGGGTTTGGCTCTTACCGGGGGCTTAGGATGTTCGTTTGGGGTTAGGGCTTCGGGTTAGGGTCTAGGGTTTGGATTGAGGTCTGCGGTGTCGGGTTCAAGGCTAAGTTTGGAAGCGAGGGCCCTACCGCGGGCCTTGAAGGACTTCATGGTCCCTTCGGGCTCTGCTTGTTGCTCTGTGTACAGGACATGCTGTGAGGGGTTTGGGAGATGCAGGTTTGGGTTCAGGGATTGAGGAGATTGATTCAGGAAAAAGGCTTCGGGCAGTGTCGGGATTGGCTCAAGGGCTGGAGACTCTCTTAAAGGTTATGTTGCGGAAAGTTTGCGGGTTCAAAGGTTTGGAACCCTAAGCCTACATCGTGCCTCGAGAATTAAGCCTCCGCGATGTTAGGAGTATGGCTCTGCGGTCTAGAAGCGGAGGGCTTTGGCGGAAAAGGACCCAGGGCTTAGAAAGCCTACTGTAAGTCCTAATCCATGAGCACTGTGAACCCAAACCTTTCAACGAAGCTCTCAGAAGCGGACATATGATCCGCTGCTCTTGCTGTTCACCACCTAGGCATGGGGATAGGGTTGGCATGCCACCATGGGCCAAAACTCCAACATCATGGAGACTTTGAGGGTCTCCTCTGCCCCCACATGAGCTATAGTCTAAACTCCTTAAAGGGGGGTATATAGGGATTATATAGGGGAGTACTACAAGGTTTATTAATTAAGGGAGCTCAAATGATGAAAATGCATCCAAAACTTTTGATTGCCTTCGGGGCTTGCTGCCGGTTGAATGTCCCCATCAAGCATGCAAACTCATACCAGTTCCGTTCCACAGCCACGGACCCAGAAGTCAGAAAGTAAACAGACAGGAAAGCATCGCGGCGATACACGGCGTAGACAGAGAAGCTGAACAATCCAGCCTATGTGTGGACAAACATTTTTCCCTGAATCACATGTCTGCATTCTGCATCCCAAAAGACACCCCTTTCTCAGCCGCCCGTAATAACATCTCACGAATGCCTGCCCGGGAACAAGGCCTGAGATACAAGAATACTCCCTGCCATGGCTCGCATCAAACATGATGCCAGAGGTTGCCTGGTTAGCATGCTGAACTCCCAGGCACCTGTATAGTCCCCCTCAAGTAGATAGAATATGGGGTATATGGGGATCTTATTATAATATAGCCAAAGCCATATTCTTTCTTCCTTGGGAGGACTGTATCCCTTGACCCCGAATTCAACAAATCCCAAACATCAAGGAACAACTCTGAGCCATCTGCAAGTATTTCTCTCGGCTCGGCAGGCAGCGACGCAAACCTGAATCGTGCTGGCTGCTAGTAGGGCACAGAGGAATGGAAGAACACTGAACTAGGACAGGGGCCCAAATACTTACCAACATGATTGTGAGGTCCATTTGAGGTAATTACCATAGACCATAATCAAATAAGGAATATGGAACCATAATATAGGTAATTATTTAATTAGGCCCCTATATATATTACTACATTTCGGCATTGTGCTGCAGCAATCCATTCCTCCAGGGTTTAGGGTTTATACCAACAGCGAGAAAGGCAGAGGGTGCAACATGTTCGCATGCGGGAAGCGAGTTGGTCAGAGCTTTTGACAGTCAGCTCACGCAACAGAATGCTAAACCCTTCGTGGCTTGGAAGGATCAAAAGCTAGCAAGAAGATCCCCAAAGTAAGCCAATCTGGGAGAATTTTCTATGTAAAAAACCATTAAACGTTAAGTCGTTAGAGCTTGCCCAATAGAAATGAATTACCGGAGAATAACTCGGGTTTTCCCTGCCTAGCTTGAAGAAGCATAGCAAGCATGATGAAGGCGTTCCTCTTGATGGCATAGGGTTCAGGGTATAGGGTTTAACGTGATGGTGTGGGGGAAGGTCCTCAGGTCGCGGCATGGTCATACCAGTCTGCCAGGGCTGGTTCGGGCTTCTCTGAATGCCCTGCACCTTCACGCACGAGGCGGGATTAGGGATGTTCGGAGAAATTAGTGCTAATGAAGGCCAAGTAAGGGGCCACATCTTTTAACGGCACTTTTGCATGCGACCGCGGCTGAAAGTCAGTGGGCAAGCGCACATGTTAAGCTTAGCCATCCGTCCTCTCCACCCTGAACAGGATCGTGCCCATTCAAATCTGTCCTTTCGTATGAAACAATGGGGGTTTCAAACACCTATGGAATGAAGCGGATAAGGGTGCATCATAAGTATCGAGGCCTCCCTTTTTTCCGGCAAATTTGCAAGTGTGCTCAGCACAGGCCTACAAATATGTAGCAAGATTTCATGTGACAAAAAACGCTCGTCCATGGTCTCTCCAACTGGCAACCCGATATCCCACATATGTAGATATGCATTCTCGTGCAAAAAATATTCTAATGTGTCCAATGTACACCGCCAACAAATGCCGAACTCTATACGTAATGTAGTAAAGAGATTAAGTTTTACCCTTGAGGTTTTTATCCCTGGCTTCGAGCACCAGATACCACAGCCATATGCCAAGGTATCATTCATGGCTTGAAGATGAAAAGCAGAGGTTACAAGGACACTCTGAACCCTAAACCACAAATGCTAGAGCCTGCTCCTGGCCCCACTCGGTCGCGTACCTAGGCAGTGGGGGTTCAGGGTTTGGGGTCCCGGCTAGGCTGCTGTGAACTTAAACTAAGTTATCGTAGCCTGGCATGACCCAGAAAGCATCAATTGAAACACCCTCCCCTAAAAACATTCCAACTCACCGAAAATTAACATGCATATAGCACTCCATAATGTCATACATTGGGACTGTTCCTAAATTTCTTAGTGGCGGTGGATTCATTCTGGCAATATCTACACGCTCGGGCTCAGACGGATTTTGGGTGTAGATCATGATTCTAACTTCTAACTGCAAGCATCATTTTAGTTGGAGTTGTTTCCCTCAATTTGTCATTTGTATTGGTATACATGTGCGAAGTTGTGCCTCTTGGATATCCATATTTGTTGTGACTGTTGCTGTCTGTCTGATGGTTTCCTGTAATCTCCTTCCTTAGTATTACCCCCCCCCCCCCCCCNNTTACATGTATTATTACCCTAAACCCTAAACCCTAAACCCTATATTATATTGGGGGGAGGGGGGGGGGTACGGGTGTTCACATTGGGGGGAAGATTATAAGCATACCGGCACCGAGTTTAAGGCCCAGGATACAAGTACTCTGCAGGGAACCCCTAACATGTAGTAGAGGAATACACCTAGCCTAGTATGTTCCTGCTATATTCTCGAGGTTTCCTGTTTGGGGTCCATTAGAGTCCTTTTAGGAGGAGGCTGCCACATGCTGCACTCTTGTCGACGTGCTATAGTAAGCCATGAAATCTATGTTCAATTTCTTAACCCTGAGGCCCAATATCGTGCTTCAAGATTCCAAGTCTAAATAAGCCCAAACATAAGCGCGCCACATCAGGTCCTGGACCCCCTAAACCCTAAACCATCCTAAACCCTTAAACCTTACACCCTAAGTCCTACAACATTAAGTCCTGGACCCCAAACCCCAAACCCTAAACCCCCAACCCCCCAAACCCTAAACCCCTAAACCCTAAACCCCTAAACCCCCAAACCCCAAACCCTACACCACTAAACCCCTCAACCGTAAACCCCTAAACCCTATACCCCTACACCCCTTGACGCTGCCACCAATCTGAGGCAGTGGCTCTGAGGGATCCGAATACTCGCCGAAAGCCGAAAACTTCGCGTCCCACCTGACTTCCCAAAGGGTGCATGTAGCCGTATAGTATATAGTCCCCCCTAAGTAGATGGAATATAGGGTTTAGGGGTTAGGATTTAGGACTTAGGGTTCAGGGGTTTAGTCCCCCTTAAGTAGATAGAATATTTTGGGGATCTGATTAACATATACCCAAAGTCATATTCTATCAACCAAAGGGGGACTACATACTTGGGGCAAAGTAAGTACATGGGAAACCTTTTGGGAGCTAAGTATATACTATATTCCTACAAGGGGCTGTATGCCAACCCCCATAACTTCTCTTCATTACCTTCTCTTCATACCAAAATGGGGTATTCTAAAACCCCACATGGATCCTTTGGGCTTACTGGCGGCCTAAACTCCAAGCCTCCTTGTAGATCTTCAAGGATACGGTGGCCCTCATATGCACCCCCTTAGGTGTTTGCGTTGCTCTAGGCTTGCATTGAGATAACAAATGTCAGCAGAGCGAGACTGCCTGTCTATGCGGGACAAGAGACTGAGAATTTCATGTGTCTTTCCTTCTTTGGGCACCCAAGAAATGCTATTCTATGCCCCCTCACCCGTTGTGGTGGCTGCTACTAAAGGTGGATAACATAATTATTCGACATAGTCTATTTAACGTACCCGCAAGTTCTCAAAAGAGCCATCCTGGAATCGTCTCCTGTACCCTCGGCCCAGACAATTGCTGCCAAATGCCTCCGCACAACTGTATGTGCATGTATATGTGCGCGCACACACATCTATACATATATACATTTATATGCACGTAGATTTGCGTACGTAGTTGGTCGGAAAAGCCGTGTGAACGCAAAGCAGAATCTCTGCGGGCTCATAGAAACTCAATGATAATCCTCGGCCCTCTACGTCCTACGGCAAACCCTAAAAAGCACAACAATACCCACAAATCAACTAGACAGATCTTCCAGAAGTCTAGGAAACCCATAGGAGCCCTTCCCGAAAATCTCAGTATACCGCCATATCTTACTAACATGAACCATTGTACTTCTAACCGCAAGACAAGCTCCATGACTGATTCACATCTTTTTGACAATCACCTACTTTAAACAATGATCCGCACCCATACCTAGCCCCGACTCAGAACCATAGCCAACCACCATGTCAAACCCTCAAGAAAAAGGCTACATCCGAGGGCAAGTACACTCCCCTCCCCTAGGAATGATTTCTCCGACCCCTCCAAAACAAGATACTATAAGACATTTTAATGGGAAACTGATGTTTCAGGGGCTGTTTGGTTGCATTATTCCGGGCACACATTATCCTAAACCCTAAGCAATGTAGACTTCTAAACAATTCTCCGTATCATCCTATTATACTCCTCTCACAGGTCATATACCTGTAGCACCATATGCCCCAAATCACAGAACCCTTTTAATCTTCAGATGGGTTTCCGTAAATGGGGTCCTAAAAGGAAGGATTGTAGTTGGGGATCTAGTACGGAACTGATATTGCATCAACCTCTTGAGAGGATTTGGTCGGCCATTGCGGCCTCCAGTTGCTCAGGTGACGAAGAGAAATCGGCGTTGCGCTGCTCTCTGGCCTGAAATTTTGGACTTGGGGTTAAGAGTGGGTAAACCACCACCAAGTCGCTAAGATGAATGCTCCCAAACCCATGAAGAGGTAAGAAGGCAACTGTCATGCGTACTGTCGCGTTTAAGGTAGAAGGTTCAGGTTTAGTCCAGGGTTCAAGGTTGAGGGCTTAGAGTGTAGGGTGTGGAGTTTAAAGCCTTCCAAAAATGATAGTAGTACTGGTACTAGTACTAGTACTAGTACTAGTAATAGTACTAGTAATAGTAGTAGTAATAATAGTAATAGTAGTAGTAGTAATAGTACTACCAACAGCAATAGTAAGTCAGGATTATGGCCCAAGGCTCTGAAGCATGTCCTCTTGAGAAACTGTGATCTCATACCCATAGTTTTACATGTTGGGATTTAGGGTTATTGCACCCTATCTAAGGGCTCCTATGTAGTTCCTTTTTGGGTTTGCTGCTTATTTTGGGAGTGATTGTCATGAAATACTACCCAGCAAGGCAATACGTAAGATCGTTCTGGGTAAGCCCTAAATTTCAAACCCTTTTGAAGGAGAAGTTTAAAACCCTAAACCTCAAACCCTACAACCTAAATTTCAAACCTAGATCACAGGAAGGGTGTTTTTAGTCCACGGCCCTGCATAGCTACGTTTCACATCTGCCTGCCAGCAGGGGAGCCCAAGGTTCTTCATACAGAAGACTGCAGTAGGGAATAAGGGAATAGACTTTTACTGACGGGGGGCTGTACCCAAGGAATAGACTATAGAGGGATTACTTAGGGATTATGTTCCCTTCTTCCCTATTAAGCCACCAGTAAGGGAACTCTAAGTCCGAAACCAAACGATCGACCTAAAGTCAGTACGCCTCCTGGTCTGACATCCCTTACTAAATGCGCTTTGGGGGCGGGACACGCCATAGCAGGGGAAGGGATCAACAACTCCTAAAAGAACAAGAAGAGGATTCTTGGCTGTGCAAAGGAGGTTGTGGTTGAAGAGCGAGTGCTGGTATAAATCTGAAGTCTTTGCTTCATCAAGGCCGACCCATAATTAATAAGGATCATAATATATTGGGTTCTACTTTGGGCTCCCAATTTAAGGAGACGACCAGATTGCTCTACTGCAGGTTTCAAGTCTGGCTCGAAAAAGGGTCCCTAAACCCTTAACCCTCAACCCTAATGCTTCCACCTAGCTTGTTCGGTTTAAGGCCTACACGGTAGCCACAGGTACCTACAGCTTTATGGGTTATACCTAGGAATTTATGCGGTAGTTTGTACTAAAGTGTAGCTGATCGAGGTTACAGGTGGGGTTTGGGATCATGCGGGTTTAGGGTTTAGGGTTTAGGGTATGGGGAAGGAAGCCCTAAACCCTAAACCGCACACCCCTGAACCCACATGAAGATGCAGTCCTCGCAAGTACAACGTATATGAGATCTCGCCCTCCGTCGGTCCACATTTGCCGAAATTACAACTAATTCCTATGACTGAAAAATTCCAGTTTGTTTTTACAACCTTGTGGGGTGAGATGCCTAAACCTTGAACCCTGAAACCGTGTTTGGGGGGGACCTTATGTCAGCCCAGTTGATTAGTCTTTTCCCATCAATAGTAACACTGCCTCACCCCGAATTATTGACTGTTTAGGCTTCAGGGTTTGGGGTTTAAGCTGTGGTGCCCCGTTGTGCAATGGTACGTACAATACTGGGAAGCGTGATTATTCGTGGGCTGGGAGGGGTATGATGTTTTAATGCAACATCTGGGGAGCCTGGAACCGTTTCAATACCGAGAGCTCTGAACTGTGGACCCTGGACCCCACCCTAAACCCTAAACCCCAAACCTCAAAACTCACAAATTCAAAAATCCTCAGTTACGCGCGCTGGGAGCCCGGTCTGCTGTTTTGCGCCCCAGTAAGGCTTCGAATTCCACATCGACCATGGATCTTGCCCTTCACCGGAATCCGGTTTAGGGTTTAGGGCCTACACTGCCCAATGCTCTGAAGCCTAAATCGCCAATCCCATAGTCCCCCTTAAGTAGATTGAATATGGCTTTGGGCCTATTATACTAAGATCCCCATATACCCCATATCCTATCTTTTTAAGAGGGACTATAAACCTTAAGCCCCTAACAGGGGCTTGGGCTGCGTTAGGGCGTCGGATTAAGACCGTTTAATGTCCCGGCGTCCCTGCTTTTCGGAGAGGGGGTTTTCACAAGTGGCACCTACGAATGAGGCTGGAAGTTAGACAGCAAATCCTGTGGCATCCCCCCCTTCTTCTTACTGGTTCTTAGTAGAGAATATGGAAGTTCAGTATATAGGGCTTACGTAGGGATTACATTCCCTCTTTCCGTTGTCCCCTACTAGGAACCAGTACATTAAGTTTTAGGATGTCCCCCTGTCATCTTTCCAAAAACATGCGCAGTAAACTTTCCATCGTGTAGCCCCTGTGGGGTTTGTGCGGCACACTTCTTCGGGCTCCATGTTCTATGCGGACAGCTTTCGTTTGGTTAAAGCCCGAACCCTACATTCTAAGCCCTTTCCTTGTTTTAGCTAAGGAGTATGAGGCACTGCACACTTTGGGCCCGTGAATTTAATTGCACAAAAAGGGTCTTTTAATCTATTTAGACCTACAATACATCTAATATGACTATTAGAATACAATATAAACAGCAACATTCCTAAGGAAATAGGAGTTGACGGGTTTAGTAGGGCCGGCCTCAGCCAGGGATACTATTGCCGGTCTCAACTGTTTGGGCACAGCAACTGGCCATTGTTAAGAAACTGTGAATGATGTGCCGGGCAAACATCCTACATCCCAATGACATGTGTTTTTGACTCATGCTAGGCTGGCGACGTTTGATGGCAAACGCATCCACTGTCTGATATAGACAGGTGATGACTTGTCACGACAACCCAAAATCCTTCAACAAGATCTTCAGTTGGCACCAGACACCCTAAGCCCATAGAGGCCGTGACAGTGCAGGATGCCATCTTTGAATGTAAGCAGTCAATGTAGACAGTCACACTGTCTCTATGGGGGATGTTCGCGTAATCGTTTATTGAAGCTTGCGACAAACAATATCAAAACCCTACATGCGGACCATAAACTGACTGGTGGTTAGAAGGGAATAAGGCATAGAATCCCTATGTAATCCCTATATAGGGTTTAGGGTTTAGGGTTTAGGGTACTCCCTTATTCCCTACTAACCCCCAGTAAGTAAAGGATGGTGGGTGTATAAGGGGAGCCCCCACTTTTGGAACCGCGTTGTACCTGGTACCCTGCAAACGCCCACTAGTTAGTCTCCAGGAATTCAAGGAGTCAAGAAAATTTCTATAGTCTGAGGACCATACGGTAATACACTCCTCTGCTCTTCCCACACCAACACACTCTAAACCCTAAACCTTCAACCCTTCCCACAAAGCATTACTTCTAAAAACTTAGGGGCTGCAGATTGCCCCTCGAAACTATGGTTTTCTGCCCAAAATACGTTACGGACGCTCCGGAAAAGGATATCGAGTTTCTTCTCGTGCAACTCTCTCAGCAATGTTGCTGGACCATTCCCGGCTACATCTGCATGATCTATAACTGCCCTAACAGCTTGGCAGTATGTTCCTCCAGGGTAAAATAATGGTCTAGGGGTCCGGTGAAAAAAGGCAGCCTCAGTAATGCTGATAAACTAACTTTGACTAGACCCAATGAGATCTAGCGTAAGCCTTCAAGTCCTACACCTTGAGACATTTGGGAAATTTCGCTTAGGGTTCAGGGTTCCCCAACTGAAAAGTCCAAAACCCAAAGCCTTAACGCTTAATTCGGAGCCTGACAAAGCCAAACGCCGCTAGTTTCCAAACCCAAAAACCAAGCCCGACTCCAAACTCAACAAAGAACCCGATGCCCCCCACCCGTGAATCCAAATCCACCGCATTTTTGAAATGTGTCCATCCAATCCCTACAGTCGCCTAGAACATACTATGTCCACAATTTTGTCCATGTTCTTTTTAACTTGACTCTCCATTATTGGGGTTGGTTATATACCCCAAACCTAAACCCTAAGCCCACCCTAACCCTAAACCCTTAACCCTTAACCCCTATGGCCCAAGAGCCTTCCGAGGCGACCCACACATCCGTAGATCCGAAGTCCTTCACAACTTGGCTTGGGATTCCGGAGTTGGTAGTTTCCCTAAGTAGGGGGAATGAGATGGTGATAATGTGTGCTGGAATCTCGCTCTTCTTGGTGACAAGCCTTGTGGGTGGAATTGCAAGAGCTGGAAGAAAGGCTTTAAACAAGTTTCCGCTGGGCTGCACCATTTTTTCAGGTAAGCACAAGTCAGATCTAGACATTTCCCACAATCGTGATACCCTGATCTCCTTGGCCCACGCAAAGCCGTCATTCGGCGCCGGATCCTTGGTCCACCAGGCACTTGTTCTAGGATCAGACGAGAATCATAAGTTCTCTTCTGATGATAGATATAGTCCCCCTCCAAGTAGATAGAATATAGCTTTGGGTACATTATAATAAGATCACCATATACCCCACATTCTATCTGCTTAAGGGGGACTATAAATTGAGGAGCATGTTTGAAACTCCTATGCCATCGTGGCGGAGCATAGCCGGAATTTCTTCGTAAGACGAAGGGACTCTAAGACAACCATGTGGGTACTTCACGAAATTAGGGTCCCATCTTGATACCCCAAGATGGTAGGTGCCGTAGTAGAATCTGTATAGCCCAAACGTGTGGGACGCCCAAGGCAACACGAAGATCAAGACAGCTTTCAGGTAATGTAAACGCCAAGAAAATCAGGCCTCTATATACCCAAAATACAGAATACTAGGGACCATACACCCCTGTTTTAGCGTACAAGGAGGGTCCTAGACAACTACCTTTTACTGGTGATGAGAGAAAGGAGACCCGTTTGGCGTGCCGCGGGCTTAGCGAGCCCGTCGTTGCCCTGGGACCATAATCTTGGTAACTACTGAAGCCCCCTCGTTTGGGTAGAGTGGAAAAAAAAGCTCATCCAAGGCAGGCTAACGCCTGTGATGCCTTGGGTTTAGGACCATCAGGCTACTACAATTCTAGGGTCTAGGCACGCGCATCGCACCCGGCAGGCACGGTTTGTTCCGGGGTCCCAGCAAAGCTAGCCAGCTGCAGTTCTATAGGGTTTCGGGTGTAGGGTTTACGGTCTACGCGGGCCTGAATAACTGCAAAGATTGATAATGAATCTACTGGAAAGAAAATGGACCGTGATATGGACACTGGGGTTACAGATGGGGCGTACAGGCATTATGGAATGTATAAGCCGAAATTAAGATTGCCAACATTGTGCTTCTGGATCCTGGCTATCGACAGTATACGGCACCCGAAGCCTAAAACCCAAACCCTATATACACGAAACCCTATATTAGAGTTTCGGGTTTAGGGTTTCTACCTCCAAACAACTTCAAGCAGATATTGGTACTTATAAGGTTCCTTTATTGGGCACCGGTCAAAGGTCTTCCAGTCACTGCACCTAACTTGGGGACAGCTTCATGATGTAGGCTGAGCGATGAGTTTGGTGGCTTTCAAAAATTCGGGGTCTCCTTCAATAATCAGGTGACTTTAGATACCCCAAATCCCATACTAAGGACCCTCACTACGATCACATGACCATACTAGGGTTGAAATGTTGAATGTTGAGGTAAGGAAAATTCTAAATGTCTCTATTATTCGAGGAGTCGCTGAGGGTTTACAACTTCAAGGGTTGGGATACAGAGTGTGAAGGACTGGTATCTACCAGTACCACGGTCCTGCGACTATTGTCTATGATGCAGGTATCCTGCCCAAGCATGACAATTACCTGGACGCCTATTTGTTTTGTCTTCAAAGGGACTTAAGGACACTATGCGAGTCTTGTGCTGTTCACGACATAATGTTGCTGGGCCTTTTTAAACTGGTCAAGCAATGCGCAGCGTCCTGCACTGAAACTTGCCTAGGCCCTCCAATGTAGTGCCTTGAGAAATCCCAATCAAAACAAACCGTACCAAACCCAAGAAAGGACCACAAAGCCTACACCAAACCCTAAACTAAAAATCAAATCTAGGGCTCCTACTCCTACATTGGAAGGTCCTGAAACATAAGGCAGCGCAGCCAGTCTGGGGGCACATACCTCAAGCTGTCCATGGTCTGGAGCTACGTGTCAGTACTTGGAATGTCCAGACGCAGCAAGTATACTTATGATGCCTATGTGGCATATAACCGCAGTTATCCCCCTTATTAACCTACTTGCTACATGCCGATGACCCTCCAAACACCGCGTGCAGCCGCGTACATGTTTTCGAAAACAGCTGGCGCAGCTGAATAGTTGCACAATGTGAGCAGAAAGCGCTTTGGCTTCCGACTGCACAGACTCTTACGGTAACCATTCTACTACTGTTCTTGTAACTACTACCCTTCCCTAAGCCCTACCGTCGACTCTAAAACCTCATCACTGTATTTGATACTGTTGAGCCCAATGATGGGCATCTTGGCTTTAGGTACTTATCGCTGCAGACCCAAACAACAGCCACCACACTCGCCCAACCCCACGCACCTGGTCATGCATGTTCGCTCTATAGCCTCCATATCCGCCTTCCAAGGGACCCCAAGGCTCTAAACCCTAAACCCTAAGCCCTAAACCCTAAACCCCAAACCCTAAACCCTGTGGGGTTTGGGCCTAAGCCCAAGCCACATTGCTCAGGGAAACTTTTTTCGCGGGGTCTTCATGGCCAT
>CAJNIZ010044968.1:0-41974 GCA_905231905.1 Symbiodinium pilosum
AAAATAGGCCCGAACGCACTATAAAACGCACGAACAACTCAGACCAAGAATCATTAGGATGTGGATCGGCAAGAAAACGCGCCGGGTTTTTTTATGCGAAATTCGCGCGAAACCTCAGTTTCAGTAGGGCGAAGTGGAGAAAATGACGCCGTCATAAACGCGACCGTTACCTAGTAGTAGTAGTAGTAGTAGTAGTAATTAGTAGTAGTAGTAGTAGTAGTAGTAGCAGCAGCAGTAGCAGCAGCAGCGGAAGGAATAGAAATAGTCGTAGTTGGTGGTGCAGATTCTCGGGCATGATTGTAACGGTGTGTGAAAAGAGCGACACTAGACTTTGCACAGACTACGTCAGGCTATGCCAGCACCAACCATACGCGTTCCCAACCACCCCATTGCTGACCATGTCTCTAAATCCCTAAATCCTACAGTAAATCCTAGCATCGCAACGGTCTTGCTTTTTCCTTTCGCGCCTCCTCGTCCTCATGGAAACGTCTCAAAAACATGGCCCTCTTTGACAAGTTTTGCCGCATCAAATCGTGTGTGCATATATGCACCACAAGACAATGCTCATCATTCACCACCCAAACTTACTGAGTGCGAAGATTCTCATTTTGGCAAAAAGCGGTGTAAAGGGACGCAGCTTTTGAGTCACAGCCCCAAAGGGTCCACAGTACGTAGTGCAGAGTATGGGTTCTGTTGCAGGAACTTTCCATCTGGTTTCGGGTAAGTATCCCCAAATGCGTACTTAGGATCCAAACCCTAAACCCGAAACCCAGGCTAAGTACTTAGGACCCTTTGGGTAACCCCCCCATGTCCAAACGAGCGCAGGCAAATGCCAAGCACGTGAGGCTTCGCAACTCTGACAGTGGCTGTTGCTAAGATGAAAGCCCTATAGGCCCCTTTAGTAGCTAGAATCTGCATTTGGGTATATTATACCCCAACCTCTATCTACCAAATGGGGACTGTACTTCTACGCCTACTTTTTGCATCGAGGAGGCCTCGTGCATCCTGGGGGGTTTAGGGATTAGAGTAGGATTTGGGCCATAGTTCCTGTGATCCAAGGGGGACCACTTCGGAAGCGTATATACCTAGACCCTCCTTCTACCCTCTATTATACCCGAAATTGCCAATCGTAGGGACCATATGAACCTCTATCTAAGGCACAAGACAAGGAGGCTCCTGAAATGCAAGACCACTCCCGCTACTACATTTCGTACGTGGTTTCATACATTATCAACCCTAAGCCCAGCACCCTGTGACCGTGTCATATAGTGTAAGGCGTTGAAACTCTAAACTCCAAACCCTAAACCCTTTTTCGTGGCTGGCCCTCACGAACCCGTCTGACACCAAGTGAACCCTGATCTCATGGTCCGGTGTCCTCTCAAACCCATCCCACAAGGACTTCAGTTCCTATCAGGAGCCTTCATGTATCCTTATAATTAAAGGGGTATATGGCCCCTTTTAGCGGCTATCTAAGGTAAAATCTAATACAAAAAATGTCTAGGTAGATATGTGCTGGGAGAAGACTGCCGAATGTCGTATGCGTACGCTGATGGGCATCGATGCCGTAACTCCCCGAAAAAGTCTTGCACCCTAAATCCTAAACCCTAAACCGCATCTTGACTTTTCGGAAGTTGAGACCAGGGCTCTGGTGGTATCTACAGCCTGTGACGTTGGCCAGGCAAGACGTTAACGGCTTGGAGCACATCCAACGTGGCACGGAGGACTCCTACTACGGGTTAACCCTTAGGTACCTAGAATAGGAGTATAAGGGAATCCCAAAGGGATAAGGCCTTAAGATCCAAGCTAAGTCCCAAGGAGATCCCAACAAGAATCAGGGTATCCCAGTCATGATGGAAGTCAGCAGCATCGCAAACGTAATGGCAGGAATAATGGTGAAGCTAGAGCATATAGCGCCCAAAAAGGGCTGTAATGATCACCTTGAATGACCTACTAACGTCTGCGTTTGCCTTACGTAGCCCTTTTTGAGCACGGGCTGAGGGCCATGCCGGCTGAACCTCCAAGCAGGGACTTAACCAGTCATCTTGACTCGTGGTATGCAACCGGAGGCACATACTGGGAACCAGAACTACTACGAAGGTACATAAGAATAAGTTCTGAATACTGCAAATCCTCGAGAAGTTCGAACTGTACAGAACGCCGAGAATTGACCCAGAATGGGTGCTGTAGCAAAGGAACGAAAGAAGTCACAACAGGTTGATCCCGCAGGCTCATAAAGATTTGTACGCCGAAAGCAGCTGTACTCATAAGAACATGCTGCAGCGTGTCACGCCAAACCCCTGCATGCGGAAGTGAAGTAGACGCAGATATACTCTGCCAGCCCTTCTCAGTATCCAGATAGCTGAGCCGCCAACCATCCTCTAGAGGAATAGCGGCTACAGGTAAATACCAAGCCACTGTCAACGCAAAGCATCTACGCATAGAAGGCCAAACATGACAATGCATACGTCTGTATTGCGCATCAGAATATCCCACCACTTGATGTCCAAGCTCAAGCCACAAGTCTCGGTTAGCAGCAGCCTCCAGCAACATGACAACATCTGGGAGCTGTGGCAAAGAACGCAGGCGCTAGAACATGCATCGTACCCAAACTATGTCTGTACTCCACGGAGAACTTACGGCCTGAGAACCAGCGCAAGCCAGTATAGATGGCAACTAAACCGAGTCTGCACCTTTTCTGAGAAAATGTCGTACGTAATTCCACTTACAAAAAACCCCGGAAGACGCCCGGCGCCACTACCTGTCTGACATGAGTGCAAGTCGTATGGAGCGCTTGCGGACTAAGTTGAGACCCACCGCCATACCGTGATTCAACTCTGGAGGTATGCACAGTTTCAAGGCCCATGTCATGTACATAGCTTGCCAAATGTCAACTTGCTCAACATGCTGCACAAGAAGGTATATCACCGGCATGAACCAGAGAAATGTTGAAGCCACATACGTACGCATGAGCCGAAGCACAACACAAACTGAGTGCCAACTGGGCCTGCAAACGAAAGGGCGCATGGCCTGCCAAGCTCCATGAAAGCACTGATGAGCCTGACCCAGTAGGATACCTTCTGAGTCGGTATGTGCGAGATTTTTGACGCAAGTACTTAAGCGAGGTATCCCACTACAATTTACGAAGAACGCTGTGAGCAGGCAAAACTGACTTGCCCTGCTCCAAGCTTTCTGCTGATGACATAAGTTTCGTTTTGTCATAATAAATCCTGAGACCAAGGCCCTCCAGCGTGGACTGCATTTTCTCAAACTGCCTGGTAGCTTCTTGCCAGGTTGGGAGGCGAAGGAGTACTTCATCGACGTATACTATACCATACGTGGCATGCATGGCGGGCGTGTACTTCAAACCCCACTGTGTAAACCGCCTCTGTATGGATCTCGCAAGAACACAGATGAAAATGAAACTGCTGTGGCAACCACACTGCTGCACCCCTGTACGCTGTTGTATGTCCCAAGACTCTGTGAGAATTAGAATGCAGTATCATCTGGTACATTCACACAGCCTCCCAACGGCGTTCACCGTCCACCTCTTCCTGCAAGAACGATGCTATGCACTCGTGCTTGAAGCTGTCAAATGCGGCTGAGACATCCAAACCAATCCAGATGGAATACTTGCGCTCCTTGTCTTCCCGGTCAACCCAAGAGCAAGCTGTTGTGAGTGCATCCAGGGTCTGGTGACCATGTCTACCCGCAAACTGACTGGTTTGGCAGAGCTGTATGAGGCCTTTTGGTCACAAGCATTGAAAACGGCCATAAACAACTTACTCACACTTTCAAGCAAATTGATTGGGCGAAATCATCGGGTATGGTCCTGTGGTCAACAAAGAGTTAAGGTGACTAGCCAGGAGCCGCAAGCCACCATCCAGCTGCACGAGCGCACGAAGGAACTCTGTTGAGACTCCGCTGATGCCACTCGTTTTTCTTACCTTAAGGTTCTGAATCGCAGACAAGACTTCATCCATGTTTTTGCGCAGCGTCGTGCAGTTTGGACTGCCATTCGATAGCGCCTGCTCGAGTGGCATCGCTTGCTCCAAAAAGCTGCTGCATCCTGTCTTTGACCGATGCTGCTGCGTTGTCCGGCACACCCTGGCTGTCAATGAGAGGCTGGTAAGAAGCTTTCGGTTGCCCCCCTTGCTTAAGGTATGTAATGGCAGCTGAATCCCCACGTGCTGCGCTCTCCATAGTGTCACTGAGCCAGGCCCGCCGAGCATTGCGTCTGGCTTGCAAAATACTACGGCAAAAAGTCCGTGTTCTCCAGCATCTGTGCATTGTCTTCGCGCTGCACAAAAATCTTTGATACTCTCTGGATCACGATGCTTGAGCGATGGCCTTCTCGTAGCACATGACTGTCAATACTGTTGTAGTATCTCCCATCGTGTTTGCGTGTTCTGTTGTTCAAACCATACAGTATTCACATCCCAGATATCCAGAAGCTCCTTTTGTATAATCCGTTTACTGCATTTGCTCCTCTTCTGTGGACGTGGGTTGCGTCGGAAGACGACTCGAGAAAAAAACATCTGTAGAACAACCAAATCATGGTCACAACCAAGTCCCCAGCTGCATTGATGCTAGAACGAAGCTATGCCGACCCAACTGTTTCTCTGCCGGCGCGCAGCTTAGATTGACATAAAGTAGTCCAGCTATGTCCAGCTGTTTATGAGTAAAACGACCATGCCATGTACTGCCGTCTGTGTGAAACCTCTGCAACTGCGCAGATGTGAGCATAGCTTCCACTGCTGGAGCTCTGACATCATGCGGGTAAGTATGATCAGCATTCCAATAGACACCCACTGTGACAGGCAAATCCTTCCAGCACCGCAGAAACTGCTCCAAGTCCAACAACCCAGCCTCATAGCATTGTTGTGGATTGTGCTGGTGAGGCATATGCCATACAACTACCAATGCCGGCGCAACCACGCCGTCTTCAAGTGGTCGCCGAGGGGGATAGTTGGCAGATCCTCTTTTGCTTCATCCTTTAGCAGATCGGACGAGTGAACGATGGACTTCTCGCCGGGCTCGTGTCGTGCTGACATCGACTTGGCGGCTTCTGCAAGGACGGCTGCCATGGCGCGTCGGATACAAAGAGTAGGAGCGAAAGTTGCAACCCACAAAGTGATCTCGGCCGCAATCGTTGCTTGAGCCAAAATGGCTACGCAGCTCTAGACCCACCCCAGGGACCCAAGTATACAAATTATACCTACATTGAGCCGCAAAGTCTGCAAATATTACCTGCATTGGGCTATTTGGATGCCTAACCCTAGTTATGGCAACCCCAGTCATGGGACAGTCTCCATTCGACACTGGGCTATCCGGGATAGGCAACAAATTCTACACTTCCCTAATTTCTGGAATTTGGTAGTTCCCCCAAGCAGGGGGACCCCAATGTAGACTCCAATATACTACGATCCTTATTATGGGACCTCCAAAATGGCACCCACAATTCTAGGACACCCCATTAAAAGTTCGAGTTAGAGCCCGCCATCGTGCCCTACCCCGTGACGGCCCAAGCTAAAGAGCAAAGCATATTGAGCCGTGGTCATCTTCGGCGTGCAGCCTGGGATGTCAAGCAGTGCAAGTCAATGAAATACACATAAAACAGTTCATGCAAGTCACAAACAAGCCGGCCTGAGGCATGGAACCCTGCAAATCAGCCCTCTATAGAAACCAAAGGAGCATTTCAACGACTTGGGTTCTCGCTCTTTACCATTCCAAAAAGCTCAGGAAGGGAATGCCACCACTTTGGGAAGGCCTACAGCCAGAAATCTACTGCGGCCCTGAACGCTAAATTCTACGGCCTGAACCTGAACTCCAGAGTCAGGAGGGTTTAGGGTCAGAGTTTAGGGCTTCGGGCTTGGGGTTTCAGACTCAGGGTTTAGGGTCAAGACCCCAAAAATGGAGAAATCCGTAAAAACCAAGGGTCCAATGCTAAGGCAGACCATCGGCTCGGGCGTCGTGCAGCTAGAGCTCCTCCTCGTGGGTCCATTTAAAGAGGTTCTAGAGGGATACATAGGGATACATGGGGACTATATAAGGGTCCAAGGACCCAACTAAGAGGGTTTTAGGGCCCAAATACCCTTAATGTTATAGTACTTGAGCCCTAAAGCCCTATTGTTTGGGTCCTTGGACCCTTGGGACCACATCAAAACCAGAAGCCTCCTCGTGCCCTTAAATACATGGGCATATGAACTGTAGTCTAAATTCCTGAAAGGTGGGTTTATGTTATGGGGGATTATATAAGGGACCATTATGGGGGGATACTAGGAATTTAGACTAAAGCTCATACGGTCCCCAGTGGTGGGTATCTAGGCTATCATAGCGGGATTTAGTGGCTATAAGGAGGGTCTAGGAATAGAAGCCCTGACACCCAGAGCATCTCCGCAACGCCGTTTCGAACCTCACAGATCTTTTAGAGAATCTTACTGGCTTTTTGTGGAGAGGCCACCAGATTGAGAAAAGGGTCAGTAGGTCATTATGTAGCTGCTAGAAATTAGGTCCTCCCTATATGCCCACTTCGAGTCCTATGATACTTTTCTGACGACCCTCAAAAGGGACCCCCAGATTTTTAAGCCCCTTGGCCCAATGGTCCTGCGCGGCTTCGTCGCCTTTGTCATCTGGTGGCTCGCCGGTCTCTTTCTGCTGGCTTTGCAATCTTACCTTGTTCACCTGAGGCGGAAGCGCGGGCTTTTGTTTTGGCGGTTAGGGTTTAGAGCTCGGGGTTCAAGGCTTCAAGTTCAACAAATGAAACTGGGTATAGCAGTTGAATGGGCTACGGATCTCCTCAAGTAGATGGGTTGGAGGTGCGCTGCTGTCCATATACAATCAAATCTGGCTAGAAGAGCCCGAGACATGGTGGCTATGATTCTGGAACGCCCTCAACCAGGACCCTCCTAGTACCCTTGAATTGGGTATGTGGTCCCTCATAATTAGTGGGTATTTAGGGCAGATAGACAGTATAAGGGGGATCTAGGAAAATTATCTTACAACACTTTGCAACAAGAAAAGCTTGTAGGATTCAAGGCGATGTTCCACTTCCTCTAAATTCGCAGGCCCGAAGTATCGAGTCATAGTCCAAGACCGGCGCATTCCTTAGCATGCACATCACCACGGAAGGGCAGCAAATGCTTCTAAGGAGGTTTTCTCCCAACTCTATACCCTAAGCCCAGGATCCAATATACCACGAGATCCCTGTATCCTTAAATGAGCTATAGTCCAAACTCTTTAAAGGGCATTCTATAGGGGATTATATAGGGGAGTGTAATTAAATTACAGGGGTTATTACGGGGGATACTAGGAGTTTAGACTTGAGCTCAAACGGGGGCACGGGGTCCGTGATAGTGGGTATTTAGGGTAAAAAGACGATAGAAGGAAGGTCTAGGTAACATTGCGTTGAACCGTAAACGCAACGCAACGAGTAACAAACAAGCGAAGAAATCTGGTTAACAGTTCTCTCTCCCTTCAGGAATCACCGGAACCATGGATTTAGCAGCACCCTCTCGACCCCAAACCCTTTTGGATCTAGGGTTTGGGACTTAGCATAGTTTAGGGCGTGAAGTCTACAGCTGGGGGGCTTAGAGTTCAGGATTTAGGGTTCCCAGAAGCCGTGTGTGTTTAATTTGAGCAGCAGCAGCAGCAACGCTGTGGATCTGAATCCTAGAATTAGAAACTTGAAGCTTGTAGCCTTGAATCTTGTACCCCTGGGTGTGGGTCCTGAATACCATGGTTAAGAGCTTGTTCCATGGTGTAGGGATCCAAAACCAAGAGTACAAACCCTGAAGATGATAGATTTGTTCAGATGCATTCTTGCTCCTGCATGACCTGGCAGATACTCTGAGTCCCGAGTGACTCAGAGTATTCGCGAAAAGAGAGCGCTATACCTAGATAAGAACATTATTAGCCATGCCTCTTATAAGTTGGTTTACAATGACCTACAATTACATGCTGATGGCCTAAGCCGGAACAAGTTGAGACATCTTGAACAGGCATACCCCCAAACCCTGAACCCTGGACCCGACACCCCAACCTCGAAGGATTCCCAAAGTAGGAACCCACCAAACAGGTACACCACTTCTTTGGAAATGTGATCGACGCAGTTTAGGGTTTAGGGATCTGAAGGTGCACCCACGGCTCACCCTAAGGCCCCTATTCAGGCCAGCAAATACTTTGGGTCATTCTCCCTTACAATAACTATCCCTAACACAGTCTTATTAAGAGGCCAGTATAACTCCTATTGTGGCAACAGTTACTGTAAGGGGGAATGACCTAACTAATACGATGACTAGTGCTACTAGTTAATGCTGCTAGCTCCACATTAATTAGGAACGAGACCGGCACTTACACAACCCCGTCGACAATAATAGCTACACCCACAACTCTAACAATCCCGGAAAATAGTGCTTGGGGATGTTGATTTTCAAGTAGAATAATTGCTTCACAAACTGATTCTTCTGAAGACAGCATTGTAGCATTATTCAAGGCCCCCCTCCGAAAAGAGATAGATCAAGCACGGGAGGGAGGAGGGCGAGCTATCAATGCGGAGTTAGCATTAGTACTAGCACTAGAACCAATAGAGTAATGACATTGAGGCGTGTAGCCCCAATGGCTTTTAACTCTTCTGCTGAGTCACGAGCTTCTAAGAGACGCATGATCGCCTCCCAGCCGCGAAGGGGATGATAGAGGTTTGGGGTTTCGGGTTTAAAGTTTAGGGTTCTGATTTAGGGTTTAGAGTTTACGCTTAGGCATAAAAGTTAAGAGTTGAGCCCTCCGAGGTCAATGTCGGCTCTTATACACGTGATTACGCCTGCTACAAGCTGCTATTTGGGCACTTGAACCCTTAGGGTTGGACTTGGGGCAGAGAAACTCAAATGCTAGGAGCCCAACATCATGAGATCCTTCTTTCTACCTACTACCAGGACCCTCCTAGTGTCCTTCAATTGGGGTATACGGTACCTAATAGTCGTGGGTATTTGGGGCATATTATGGAGGGTAGAAGTATACTGTAACTTACAAATTCTGCACAGTTCGGGCTTCTAGGCTGATTAATTCTGGCAACTGCTATGGATACTAACTACAGCTATAAGTTCCCCGAACCCGTTTTTTGTTATTACAATTGCAGCTGGTTATTAGGGTTAAAGCTTGAGCCCTAAGCCCTAAAGGGCAAGACCACACATCGCTTGGTTTTGCGCTTTTTGCAAGCCCGTACATCTAGGATCCGGGCAAACCGCACTACAAAGCAATCTTAGTGCTACATGGCAGACCAACTAGCATACGCCTTCATTGTCCTCAAAATTCTTCATGATCAGCTTCCTTTGTCCTTCGTAAATGGTGGGAAGGAGACGAAGCACAGATTTCCACCCAGTGAACGACGCACCAGCAAGTTGGCAGCCGCTCCTGTCTGTACGGTACCCCCAGAGAAGCAAGGGAAGAACATGTCGCTTTGATTTTTCTGTGGATGAGACATCCAAACACGCACAAAGATCACGGGAAAGAACGCACCCTAAACTCTAATGATGCTTCAAGAGAAATCGGGCGTTACGACTCTGAGCCTCGTAGGCGTTCTCTCTGTCCAGCTCTGGGCAGATAGTGTAGAGCTCGTCTTTGGATTTGTCCTGAAGATGCAGGGAATGTCTAGACTCTAGACATTGAGAGGTTAGGGCCAAAGGTGGAGGGTATGTACTATAGGAGCCTAATTCATTACCCCCTTGAAGGTCGAGGTTGCGGATGCAGGCAATGTCCTGGGTTGCTGTTCAGGAACTTAGAGGAAACTCAGTATTTACTACATAACATAACCACGCTATGACAACTCAACTGGACATTGGAGGCTTAGGGCCCAGGGTTGAGGGTATATGCTACGGGGGCCACCCGTATCATGCTGAGGCCTAATTGTGGTACCCTATCGGTTCATTCCACAAGGAACCTAGGACCAGAAAAGTGTTAATTCAGGGAATCTTTGCCCATTGGCCCAGGTGATTCCTGGTGAATTTTCGTACACGGACCTGAATTATGATGTTGGTGGCCCTAAATCCTAAACTCCTAAACCCTGAGCCCTACATGTCCAGAACCATCATGCTTTCACAACCAACTGAGAGTCGACCTGCACTTCGTGCAGTAGAGATGGGTAGACATACCAGCAGCGCCACTCGCGGGCCCGAGTCATGTACTCCTCAAGGATGTCCTCTGAGAGAGACCTCGATTGCATGATGTAGCACGACGGAGGGCATGCCTGAATCATCCTTTGCAGAGGGCCACCTGCAATATCCTCCCCCAAATAATTGGTAAACCACTCTCCGCACGAATAATACATACCCTCCATATCATGCCGTGACGTATATATGTTAGGGGCAATGTTGTTCTTATTAGGGGATGGGTATTCATGGTTAAGGGTTGGTAATTAGTTGACGGTTCATGAGGTTACTCCTACTTGGAGGGTCAGGGGGACTTCGTAAGTAGCGTTTAATACTCCCTATAATTCATTTAGTAACCCTAGCTACCGCCCCTATTAACCTACTTACGAAGTCCCCCTGAACCTCCAAGTACTCCTATTTTGAGGAATCACCATCCTATCCCTGTTTTGCTGCGTAGCGGCTCCAGGTAGTCCATGAGCCCATCTCCAACCAACTCCATAGGCCTCGGACTGTTTAGGTTTAGGGTTCAGGATTTAGGGTTTGGGCTTTAGGGTTTGCCTGGGGTTTAGGATTCAGAGTTTAGAGCTTGGGGTTTCGGATGGCACAGGGGTGCAACGTTGAAATGTAGGGTTCATGGTGAAATGAATGAACTCCCCATGCCAAATATTTTTCCATGTTCTATCATGGTACTGCTTTGGACATACGGATTAGTAGAGGTTGACTTGGATCCTTGTAGGTCTGGGACTAATTCAATATTCGAGATTGAAGGGCTTGGTGGGAGGCAAAGGGTCTGATGGACAGGACAATGCATGAGGTAATTGCTTCCACTAAACATCCTAAACTCTAAATAGTCGTTTCAATTTAGGGTTTAGGGTTTAGGATTTCATTTTCCATTTGATTCTCCGTCATTGAGGCTTCACTAAAGAGTAGAAAGCCCTGGCTTCAACAGTCGTGAGGTACAGGGTTTAGGGTTTAGGGTGCAGGGTTTAGGGTTTAGGGTTTACACTTCTGCATGCACTCAATACCTGGATATGCACACCCAACGGGATTCTAGTCTGCAATTCGAATCACGCCGGATCCTTGTTGACGCGCAAAGAAGCTCTTAATTGAGGCTTTATGGCCCCGAATAGCGGGTACTCAGGCCGAAATAGAGGGTAGTTGAAGGGTCTAGGAATACTAGATCCAGCTTATTGAGGTCTTGTAGCGAGTAAAGGACTATGTTATATGGGGGCTGTACAATGCGTATATTCCCTAAAATCTCATACCCCCCTAACCCTAAACCCTTTGGAGGGTCTAAGAACAGGCCATGGGCCACTTGATCACGAAGGAGGGCAAGTCCACGAAAGCCTGGCGGTTTAGGGTTGAGGGTGCAGAGTTGTGAATCGCAGCATGGGACAGTCGTATTCCCTTTTCATAGCCGGCCATAATCCTTCAGATGGCCCCCATATATGCCCTCGCCTCCCTGCAAAATGCAGAAGTCCCTATGACAGTTCCGATGTTCAAAACTCGGTGCCGTGGTCGGTGTGCCTCGTCTTTTGCTTTCCCTTCGGGCTAGTCTGTACTAGTTTTGCTGCAACTATTCCAGCGCAGCCTTCTTAGCTAAGCAGCTGTGATGCTGGAAGGACCTAGCCACGCATTCGATGACCTAACTTACATGGTGCTGGGTAGGGAGGCCATCGAAGCCCATATTGATCCCTATATGGTAATGTCCATAAACAAGGAGCCCCGAAATACAACCCAATGTCCTCATGTCCGAAACCCTTTTTGCATACCCTAAACCCTATAGCCCCAATATAACTCATTTGCATTTTCCACTTGATTTTGAGTGACCTACTGTATATTTCCCTAAATGAGTTATAGTCTCACCTCCTAGCATCGACCTTAATAAGCCCTACAAGCGAAAAAACAAAATGTGATCCGTTATATAAGCCCCTTTAAGGAGTTTCAACCTAACCCTAAACCCGATATACTCCCAATATAGCCTCCCCTTAAGGAGTTTGGACCCTAAATCCTAAACCCTATATGACCCCCTTCAAGGAGTTTAGACTATAGCTTGTATAGTCCCGTATTGAGGGTTCAACCCCCGGGTGCGGGTTCAGGGTTTCGGGCTGTTGCAGGGTTTAGAGTTTTAGGGTTCTAGGGCTGTTCCAGGGTTTAGGTGTTCTTACAACCCTTCGGACTTTTGAGGGGGTTTAGGGCTCAGGGTTTAGGGTTTGGGCCTGTTCCGCCCCACAAGGGTGCGTTTTGACACTGGCTTGTCATCCGAGTAGCGTTTCTTCGCTGGCTGAGCCAAGTAAGACTATACTCTGAATATAGAACCTTATGGGGATGTAATCTTTCTCTATGCTGGGTACCCCAACTAGAATACTATTCATTCTTTCAGCTACGGCTGCACGGGGAAAGTGAGGGCAAAAGGGCACTGGCTTAAATCGAGAAAACAGTTCAAAATGAGAACAACCAAATCCTGTGTTACTTCTCAGCAGGGGGTTTTGGCCCTGGAAAGGAGCCCTAGTAATCCACATAAATCGTAAACTTGCAAAACGCCATGACTTAGCCCACATTACCCCGGGAAGAAAAAGGGATCCTTTTTTCATAAATAAACGCCATGACTTAGCCCACATTACCCCGGGAAGAAAAAGGGGTCCTTTTTTCATAAATACAAGGAATCCCATACCTCAAAAAAAATAAGGATCCCTAACATTGATCCAGATGAATTACAAAAAAAAACTTTTTCAAAATTCAGGCCCGTCTGGTTGCAGTCTAGGATCTGGAGCCGGGGTCTACAGGCTTTCGAGTTTAGGCTTTGGGTTGGGGTCTTATCTTTTTAGGGTTTAGGTTGGGGTCTACAAAGCCTAAACCCTAAAACTACCAAACCCCTTCCTCGCAGCTGTGGCCTCAAATGGCAGCTCCCAGAAGTCGGAAAGCACCACTGGGATGCAGTTTGCAAACCTTGGCCCAGTTTTAGGGTTTAGAGGTAGATAGATCCCCTCTGCGGACTGATGCACCTCCTTTCGTCCCTACATAATGAATGTACCCAGCCTAAAAGCAATGTCTAATTCGGTGCGAGCATTGGTCATTTGGGGGTTCTGCGACAAAAAAGTGGTTTGAGTTGTGTTGCTGCTTTTTATGGCATTGTTTCGCAAGGTTTCCAGGAACAGGATTCTGGGCCTGGGTTTAGGGTTTAAGATTGAGGGTTCCAAGTCAGCGCAACTCAAGTTAACAATCCATCCATCCCGCACATAGGACAGTCAGTGTCACGCGAAGAGAGAAGTCTGAACATCCTTCCGGGGAAGGGCTGCAAAATCAGTGCTGTTCTTCTACATGCCGGAGCTTTCACGCTGGCAAGTTTCGTGCCATGAGCCTTATAGGGTCTTTCCCGTGCTTAACAAGCAAACACCTCTGAGCCCAGAGGGAATTTCTCTACCTTTGAAGTGCAGATGCAAACATGAGGGTTTCCCCAAATAAGGGGACTCCACCAATTATGGACCTCAATATACTGTTCTCCTGATTATAGGGAGCCCCAATAAAGGTACCCTTAATTTTCAGAAACTCCCGAGCCCTTCCTGAAAACTTGCACCGCGAAACCCCAGACCCCGGCCAGCCGTAAGGGTCCAACATGAATACAGTACTTGGTGTGTTGGGTATGGTTTAGACAGGCGCATCGCACAGCAGTGGGTAGGGTTTAGGGCTTAGAGTTTGGGGTAGTAGTGATTGTAGTACGGGATCGGGGCAAGTATCTGATCATTGGGTAGGTACTTGGACCCTTAGGGATTTCTGTGTTGCATCAAGAGGCAGCGCTTCGAAGAAGCGCAGGGACCAGGCGGACTTGCCTTTAAGGGTATAAAGGTCTTGTCTTAGCCTTTTGTTAGGCTTCTAACACTTTGCCTGGCAGAAGCCGGACACAGGGCCGTGATGTCCGCTTCACTGGCTTGATCACATGAACAATAGTCTGAAGTCCTAGTATGCCCCTTAGTAACCCGTATAATACTCCCCCTATATGTTCCCCTATACAACCCCCTTGAAGGACTTTAGACTATAGCTCACATGCCCAGACCCTACGAAAAGCTTTCACGCGGTGTGCAATGCCCATGATAAAGGAAGGGGGCGCTCGCTGGCCATGCATGCGAGTGGACCGGAGGTGGCAGCAACACACATATGATCTGTAGCGATATTCTTGACAGTTGTGAAGTAAAAGGTGCTCCAACGGGGCACACAGGAATGCATGGGCCAGTTGAGGGTTGGGGATTCGAGTTTCCACTTTGAGGTTCAGGCAGCCTTGCTTCTTAAGGTTCAGGGCACGGGGACGGGTCGGGGTCGCCTTTTCTTTTGGTTAAAGCTAAAGGCAATCTAGATTTCCCCTTTGTCTCGGAAAGTCCGCAGCGTTGGCGGTCTTATCCATGAATTTGGTAAATCGACATGTAGAAATTCATCTCGGCATCCAAGGATTTCTTGGGGACCACGTAGCAGCGACAGGGGCGTGCGGTGTCCTGGGTCATGTGTTAGGTTATCAGAACTGATGGTCCATCTTCAGTACCCAAAATACCAAAATACTCGGCGGTAGTATGACGAGGGCAACAACAAAAACACCACAACCTACCATCTGGGCTTTGTCCGTCAACTGTATGATCCCTTATACAGGAGTCCTACATGATCCCATAGGCCTAAACCCCAAAAGCTCCAAACCCTGAAGCTCCAAACCCGAAACCCTTAACCCCCAACCCTCTACCTCAACCCCCAAACAGGCCAACTCAAGAAGCCTTTGGGGACGAAGCAGAACTTGGCAGTGCCCATCACGGCATGCATCTCAGGGAAACTCAGGTTTTGAGCCTCGGAGGCTTGATCTGAAACGCTGGGAATTCCATGGTATATATCAGCTATAATCTAAACGCCTTCAAGGGGGGCATGTAGAGGATTATATGGCGGAGTATACTAGAGCCTATTGAAGGGGGATACTAGGAGTTTAGACTTTAGCTCACATGGTTTAAGGTTTAACGGCATAGCCATAGGGTTTGGGGTGGTTTGGGGTGTAGGCCTACGAGATCATAGTATTGGATGATTCGAACTCGAATTACAACCCAGTTGTTACGTCCCCAAGTTCCTCTACTACCTAGGTTCTATACTTGGGTTGAAGGTATACTTCTACCTCGTCATTAAGTGGAATGGACCTTTAAGTAGCTGAGATGTAGGAGCTCCAGGGTGCTCAAGTGCTTTGAAATGGGGGTTTCCCAAAATTAGGGGTACCATATTGGGGGTCCCCATAATAAGGACTATAGTATTGTGGGGTATATATTGGGGCTCCCTTATTTTGGGAAACTACCAAATCAAGCTGCTGGCCGGGGTGAAGCAGCGGACAGGAGGCCCATATTGCGGATTGAGCTCTAAACCTGCCATTAAGGCCCTAACATTACATGGTCCATACGTCAAACCACCCAACTGCAGCTGTCAAGAGGCCACGAAGATCTTGTCTTCTTCCTTCAATCTTCTGATGGCCTGGGCTGCGGTGTTCTCAGCACTGGGAAAGCAGGGGCAACGAACCCTCCTCCAAAAAAGCAAGAAATCCGGTATAGCCCTCCCTCAAAGGTCCAAGAGTTTCTGTCCGACTCTTGTTAGGTTTCATGTCAGTTCAGTGTAGGTGAGGATCTGCAAGCCTTGTATAAGAATTCAGGGGAATGAGATAAGGGCTCTAGTGTCGGATTTAGAAGCGAGGACGGTTGACAAAGCTGGGGGGAGCTGTGCGATTTCAAGTCAAACTAGAGCTGTAAGCCCGCCCTAAACCCTAAACCCTTTTGGGAAGATGCCAGCCGAAGACTAAAACTCTCAACTCTAAATCCGCTAACCCTACCTAAGCCCTAAATTGTAGTTCGTGTTTTCTTTTGCAGTCCTTAGCATAGGCGAGTAATCCCCAAAGCTTAATCCCCCTACAGACGACTATGTAACCCCAGATTTCATTTGATCTATCGCCTTCCTTTTACATTGACCCTTCATTGTTAGTATATAGAATACCCCTACGTAAATCGTAGAATGCCCCTAAATCCTGTAAGATTCCTATGGATCACAGCAATCCCTCAAGAACCCTGTGGAACCCTGCATATCCCTTACATCCAAACCTTAAACCCTAAAACAGAAACCCTTTTTTGCATCCAAGCCTCTCTAGATTGCCAGCACCCCTAAACCCTAGACCCGTGAACGCAACACCCTGAACCCCTAAACCCCCAAAGCACGACACCGTTCCCTAACACCCTAAACCCGAAAACCCGAAAACCCCCAAAACCCTAGCCTCTAAGCCCTAAAACCCTAAACCTAAAACCTAGACCCTCAATCCCTGAACCTCTAAACCCTAAACCCCTGTAACCCTATACCCTAAAACCCTAGAACCTAAAATCCTAAACCCCTAACACCCTACCCAAAAGCCTGGACCCCTAAACCCCTAACCCAATACTAACAGCCAGTAAGCAAACGCCGGGGCGCGGCTCGAACGTCAGGGCCTCCCTGCCGCGGGTGCGGGCCGCCTCGCCCGGAGGCTCCCGGTATCGGTTTTAGGGTTTAGGGTATAAGGGTTTAGGGGTGTATAGGGAGTTTCCCAAAATTAGAGGATTTAGAGGTTCTCTGGGGTGAAGAAGAAGGTTTAGGGTATTGGGCGGTTCTCGAGATTAGAGGATTTAGGGGTTCATTGGGGTTATGTAGGGTTGAGGGCTTAGGGTTTCCCAAAATTATGTGCAGGATTTTGGGGCCCGCACAATGAGGATTGAAGTTTGTAGGGGTCTATATAGAGCCCCCGATCTCTGGAAATGGGTTCATGTAGGCGTATGGCATATACTAACCGGTACCTTGATAGCACCCTTGATTCGAGCTAGATGGCCTCTCATAGCAGGTACTTAGGCCGAAAAAAAGATGGTATTTGGAGGGTCGTTGAAGATATTCGACCCAACATGACACCCATGGAGTCCTATGATAATCATAGGAGGGTTGGGGGTAAACAAAACTCTTTATCAGTATAGACGGAGGGCCCAAAAGACCTTCCTAGCACCCTTGATTGGGCTAAAAGGCCCCTAACAGCGGGTACTTCGGCCTCCTCTTTTTTGTTGGTATAGACGTGAGGCTCAAAGTGGTTTCCACATCATTACTTTGGAGCCAGCGCATATACTATATAGCTACAGGGACCCTTTGGGGCAAGGTTTGAACCTAATGCTTGATTTTAGAAATAGATATATAGCTTAAGCTTATAGATATAAGGAGCTTTTCGACGCGCTGCAGGAGGGTCGCGGGTCTATGTGGCCCATAAGGAGTCCCCTAAACCCTAAACCGTGTAGTCCCCCTTAAGTAGATAGAATATGGGGTATATGGGGATCTTATTATAATATACCCTAAGCAATATTCTATCGACTTAAGGGGGACTATACCCCCTAAACAAAAACGAGTCCCGAGAGATCTGGCGCCCCCAACCCTAAACCCTAACGCGTGGGTCTAGGGCCGGGGTTTGCGGACTTAAGGCTTAGGGTCAAGGATGTGTTTCTGGAAAGCCTAGTATGTGCCAAAACGGAAGAAGGATGCCTCACGCCTTGAATCATGACCCCCGCCCAAATTTAACCCACAAAGGTAACCATAAAATTCCAGAAAACGCCGAATCGTTCATGCCGGCATCCCTCCAAATTATCCGCAAACATAACCGGGGATCCAAATAGCCAAGAGTAGGTACTACGTATAGTTTACCAGGACCCTCCTTGTACCCTTCGATAGGGTAGATGGTCCCTTGCAGCAGAAAATTAAGCCGGGCACTTGGAGGGTCTATAGTCCCCTTAATTAGATAGAATATGGGGTATATGGGGATCTTATTATAATATCCCCAAAGCCACATTCTATCTACTTAAGGGGGACTATAGGTATAGACTTGCATGGATCCCCACAGTAAGCCGCAGACTTTCGCTCCAAGGCTCCTACGTGAGGAGTCAATGCGTCCGAGGAAGACCGCCGTCCGCTTTCTCTCTGACAGGGGACGGGACCTGCGTTCAGGTTTTCGGAAACGTGCGAACTTGTCAAAAGATCGGGTTTGGGGTTTAGAATTGGTGGGCTGTGGGGGACTCGGGATTAAAACAACAGATTTCGGGTCTATAATGTAGTAGGTTGGGTTTAAGAACTCAAGAGCTTCTGAAGGTTTAGGATCCCTTGTTAGAAGTCCACAGAATAGGAAGGACAACATCCGCGGGAAACATACGGGACCCCGGCTCTGGGAAAACCCCACTTTAGTGGATTTGTTGATGTTTACTCTTGGGTTTAGGGGTTTAGGGTTTATGCGGTTTAGGGTTTAGGGCTTAGGGGTGCAGATTAATGTTCTGATGCTTGGAAAGAGTCATCGTCAGATGTCATGGGGCTCATTCTGGGCTTAGCAGAGTATGGTAAGCCAACCCCCGAGTGTCGCAAGAGCTGTGTGTTCTGGATGTTCGCAGGATTCGAAACTAGGTTCCCCAGTAACCCCTTAAGAATACGGGTGCCCTTTTCCGTTCAGCTTCAAAAAAAAACGAGACACGAAAAACCAAACGGCAAAAAGTGTACTTCTGCGGTATCTGTGCCTTCAACACTCCAACAAAGTCCTGCTCTGACAGCTTTGCAATCCGCTTGCCATTGGACACCTTGAGCCCCATTGATAATCTCCCAAAATAGGGGGAGCCCAATATAGACCCCCAAAATAGTCCTTATTAAGGGTCCCCCAACAAGGAACCCTAGTTCTGGCAGACCCCCATATATGTCCGAAATGAAGCGAGGACTACTCCACCCATGTCATGGCCTCTGGTGCAAGGACAGAATCTCATGCTTGTGCAGATAGCCAGGAATGGCAATGTCTCGCCACGTGTTGAAGCACGGCTCTTTCCTCAGCTCTTCTTAGCCCACATTACCCTAGGAAGAAAAAAGGATCCTAAACCTTATTAACCCTAGGCCCTAAACCCTAAACCTCATAAACCCTAAACCCTAAATAAAAGATCCCTAACATTGATTACAGTCTTTCCAGGGCCCGACCAAGAGCCCTAAGACTCTGCAGGTCATGAGAGCGGAGTTGGTTTCTCAACGTGGGTGGAGGGGACCATTCGGCCAAGAATGTGGGGAATTATGGGGATTAAGTTACCAGAATGGGTAAAGAGAGGTTATTTAGGAATAATGGAAAAGGATGGAAAAGGAAATGGAAACTATGGGGAATCCTTTCTAATGCTGCTATAGGGGCGCTTTTGAGTCTTTTGGGCAACGAGTTAGGAAGTCGTTGGTATGGAGAGGAGCTTAAACAGCAAGAGCAGCCGCAACTGAATCATTGACATGGCTTCCAAACCCAGACACAAACTTGAAGCATTGCAATGTGAGAGCCTTAGCTTTGTTAGCTCAATGGGTTTGTCTCATTTTTCTGCTTTTCTTGTTCAGGCGAGCGTCCCTATAAACAGGATTCTACTCCTTGAGTGCATCTTTTGACATGAGATTCTGCAGATTCCATAATATCCTAGTTGGGGATCCGAAAGGGGGATGCCTCTTCTGAGAACTTTTCCTTGCATCAAGCCCAGGTTTGCAGAACTTGGCTGAAAGCTTGAGAAACTTGAGGGTTTCGGGGTTTCAAGCTCCCCAGACTACAGGCCAAAACACATGTCGAGCACGTCGTTGAAGAGCCAGGTCTCAGGACTTAGCCTCAGCTTTGCAGGTCTGGATGTTGCGGAGGTTGTCACCCTAACCCCAGACCTAAATGGGTTTTTGCTCGCCCTAAACCCTAAACCCTGAACCCACACTTTGTGATGTGCGCTTGTCATCCTTGTGCGATTGCCATGCGAATCTTCCCTAACTCAAATTGAGGGTTTAGGCTTCAGGGAAGTAGCCTGCGCGCTACAACAGCAAAGCCTAGGTTGAGGTTTATATAAGGTTCAGGGATGGCAAGGATCTTACTTTCGGACACAAAAACTGAAAAAACAACTTGAAAAACAGGTTTCCGAAAGGAGCAAACAACGAAGTTGGTCAACTATAGCTGGCGATATCTTGAACATCCTGCGACTTTGGGCTACGAGGCTTCCTCCATGAAGCAAGACTTGTTGACAACGGGTTTGAGGGCTACCCCTAAGGGTCCAAGGACCCAAATAATAGGGTTCTAGGGCCCAAATACTACAATATTAATGGTACTTGGGCCCTAAAACCCTATTGCTTGGGTCCTTGGACCCTTAAGGTACCATACGCCATCCTTTCTCCCTCCGTTCATGCAGATCGAACCTTGGTTGGCCTTTGGAACCCTTTGAAAAATATTAGTATATAGGGCCCTTATGAAACCAATTAGGGAAAATATCTAAGGATCCCGAAGGCCAACCCAGAAACCTGAATTCCGGGCGGCTGGATGCTCTCCGGGATTTCTTTGCGCCAGGAAGGGAACACGTTGGCCTGAGCGAGCCAGTGCCGGCACACACGGGACGCTTGACATAGCTGCCGTAGAACCTTGAGGTGTGCTCGCTTCTAGCTGATCGCATCAATGGCCAAGACATGTAAAGCCAGGACTTTGTGATCAAGTGAGACACTAAACTTCTAGACCATGCGCACAATACTACTGCACAAGATGAGAGAATCTACCCAGGCCATTAATGCAGTTTGCCGCTTCGCCCAAAGAACATCCTGCCAATAGGTGCCTGCTACACTATAGTGGCCTATTAAGCATATACAACGACATATAATAGTATATACTTATAAATATACACTCCCCCAAATTAACATGGAAACCCATATAGCCCCCTTTTTACAGAGCTGTAGTCTTTATAAGGCCCTTTTTGGGTTTCCATGTTAGTTTCCGGGAGAATTGTCCGCAAGCCTAGCTCCCAAGACATGCAGTCAACGAATTAAACTCAACACTTGCAAAATCTTGATGGTTTAGGGTTTTAGGGTTTAGGGTTTAGGGTCAAAGCCAAGTCAGATACTACCTGTAGATTTGAGGTGCATTCTAACAAGGTCCCCATATACCCAATATGAAGTGAAACCCTAAACCCCTACACCCTATATACTCCCCCTTAAGTAGATAGAATATGGCTTTGGGTATATTTTAATAAGATCCCGATATACCCTATATTCTATCTACTTAAGGGGCACTATATCCAATCACTAGGGTATAGCCCGCCGGTGAAAGTCCCCCCACCCGTAAGTTCTTGTCACTACGCGCATGAGTAGGGATTGGATATAGTCCCCCTTAAGTCGAGAATATGGGGTATGTGGTGATCTTATTATCATACACCCCAAGGCCATATCCTATCTACTTAAGCAGGACTATACGCCAGTGGGTCGTTGGCGTGAGCCAGCTTGCGGCGCCTCAGACATCCCTACTTGGAGGTCAGAGGGACTTCGCAAGTATGCTAATAACCCCAATAACCCATATAGTAACCCTAATTATCCCCCTCATTTAGCTAATTATTAAGTCCCCCTGACCCTCCAAGTAATCCCTATGAGGCCACTTCGAGTCACATCCTAGAGGTGAAAAGGCCACAGGCAAACTGTAGTCACCAAACATCACAGAGCCTCAACACTGGAAAAGACCTTCCATAATCCAGAAAAAAAAGCACGTCCAAACTTTAGCCCTGAATGTGCAATCTTGGGCTCCCATGCAATTCATTTTTAGTTTTGTGATAGGTTTCGTTAAGGGAGTTATAGTACACCTCCCAAACAGGTCATCCGCAAGCCGCAAACTACATCTCCAGGCCCCTGACCCATAAATCTTGATCAAGGTTTTAAGGCTTAGGGTACCCTATAGTCCCCCTTAAGTAGCTAGAATATGGGGTATATGGGTATCTTATGATGATATACCCAAAGCCATATTCTATCTACTGAAGGGGTACCCCAACCCCTAAACCTTGTATCCGAGAAGCGGAGAGACCAGAACCAAACGTGAAGATGTGGTCCCGCCCCCGGTTTCGGCGGAAGTAGGGGAGCTGTTCCAGCATTTTCTTGTACCTTGTAAGTCTTAGGGTTTAGGGGTCCAACCACGGTGACTGCTGACATCCTGCGCGTGGCCCTTTGCTAAGTACTTGACAAGAGTTCTGGCATAATTGCATACAAAGATAACACAGTCTTTACAGCGACAAAAGGTGATTGTATTTGTGTTTTTAGCTCCACTGTGCTTCTTCTTTCCAACATGACTAACTGCAGGAATTACGGTTTAGGGTCTAGGGGCAGGACTTGTTATCTCTACAGTTACGAACATCACCGGGCCCTGCGAGAGGGTCTGTTCAAATGGAACATGCCTGCATAGCAAGCCTTGCAAAGCCAAACGCAAAAATGGGCTTTTAACGTCCTCGTGATTTGTTGCTTTTTTGTGCTTGGGCACAACCTTCGGTGCTGTCACCCTATCTGGTACCTGTAAGATAGGGGTATATGGCCCCTACTATAATGAATCTTTGGGTATAATGGAAGGAGAGCCTGGGTTCATAGACCTGTTTCAACATCCTATCTGCCGACTTTCCTGGCCCCAAAAAAGCACTCAGATATTATAGAGCTCTATGTACATAAACATATATACTCGAATAAGTCTGAAGCCAGCTTTAGCGCCCTCAACCGGATCCCAGAAGAAGTGACAATTGCCCAGGAGGACTCTTGTGCTAGACATAGGCTGGATTCCTGCAGCAAGCAATCCACTTTCCGGCTCTTGAGCAACTAGGTTCCTCAGCAACCCATTAATAATAAGGTTGCCCTTTCTCTTACTATTCAGCTTCAATGAAGAGACCTCAAAATGAAAAGGGAAAAAGGGTACTACTGGGGTGCCTAGGCAATGCTTGGTACCTTTTGGTTAACCCAGCGCTGAGCTAAACCCTAAATCCTATGAGTGTCCGGCTTGAACATGACACAACTGCAAAGGGCTTTCGTGCCCTTTTGAACATGGACTGAGGGCAATGCTTGGTGCCCTGAAACCTTAAACTAGGATACGTTTGGGGCCCTAAAAAAAAAGCTGTTATGCTCTTATAAGGATTATATAGGAATTAAGGGCAAGAAATATCCAAAACACACACACACACACACACCTGTAAAGCCGTTTTAGCAGGTCCAGCTTGCGGGAACTTGAGCTGCGCTTGATCCCTCACGAGGAATAGGGCAAAGGGGTAAGGAAATTCACGTCGGTCTCCTATATACAAAAAAACAACCCTAAAAAGTGGTAGGGTATAAGGGTCTGTGGCCTAGGTAGGGTGTACTGTAGGGTCCCACATTATTTTCCGCCACCCCAAGACTGCTAATCAAACAAGTAAGCCTCCAGGAGACCAGCCCATGACCCCAAGATCTATCGCTTCCCCAGACCCTCCTCCTACACTCTATATGCCCTAAATACCAACTGTTAGGGACCAAATACCCTGATGTAAGGGTACTAGGAGGGTCCTGGCATTGAGCTTTCAACACTGAAGTCGCGGGCTGAATCCCGGCAAGGGTCATGTCATCCAAAGCGGGGATTGGGAAGAAGCCGCCTGTGCAGATGTCAGACACGAGGCCTAGTTTAGGGCTTAGGGTTTACAGGGTCGCTGGTTTTTACTTATATATACATATATATGTGTGTGTGACGTCATGTGATAGAGATGGGCTGGAACCATCCTAAAGTAGATAGAATCTGCCCTTTTCAAGAACAACTTAAACCGTGTTTTTCACAAACTGATAGATATATTATTTGTGAAGAAGTATTTGGGGCAAGTTGATCGAGGGTTGATTATAAGGTTTGAGCGTTCAAGGCCCTTTCTTCCTGAGGGCGCTCTAGACGGTTTCTGAAGATTTTACACAATGTTATACTGCGCTTTTAGAGGGAGAGGGCTGCTAGAGGGTTGTAAAGGTTGTATAGAACTTTGTAGAAGTTTTAAGCCGGATTTATAGCTTTTATAGGAGGTATATAAAGGGTTACAGTCAAACCGTTTTTCTGGAGGGTCTTTAGAGGGTTCAGAGAGGTTTTCTACAATTTCATCGACGGACTATAGAGGTATATACCAACGGATAGATAGAAAGTTTGGGGCGGAATTCCAGGGACCCTAAACCCTAAACCCTAAACCCTGAACCAGAAGGAGCTCCCAAACCGATCCCCGGCGGTGTATTTTGGTGGTGTGAAATTGTTCAAAGCTTGTTGAAGGCTTGCAGAGGGCTCATGGGCTTTATAGCAAGTTTTCAGAGGTTCAAGAAGCTTTTTTTCGAGGGGGTTGTAGAGGGATTGAAAAGGTTTCGCATTTTAACAGGTTTGAACCTGTAGACGGTTGCTTGAGGGGTTTATGAAGGCTTTAGACTGCTTTCCATGCCATCCTTGAGTAGATCATTTGTCCTGGTAAAGTGGTCACTAACATATTCTATGTATGATTCTGCAAGATCTTGGCTTTCAAAACTACGCCTCAACAGATCATATTCTATCTACTTAATGATGAATCTGCAGTCAAGCCATCTCACCTGAATCGCAACATGAAGATCGTAAGATGCCCCTTAGCAAGGTAACACCATGACTCTCAAATCATCCCGGAGATCGGGAGAACTCCATACAAGGATCCATACCTCAAAAGGTCCATGTAGAGATATAAACCCCAAAGTAGGCAGATGGGAAACCATTTGGGCCCTAAGTATATTTCCTACATTTCTACATGGGCCCCTTGGATACTATAGGGTCAAGAGTGCCACGTTTTTCCGATACCACTGGCGCTATGCGCCACAAGGGCCTGAAACTTTCTGAGCTGAAGCTTTCAATGTTCCCTGTTACTGAAGAAGTCCACGTACGTAAATGCACATCAAGCAGCTGCACCCGCGGCAGTAGACCCATCTGCTATATTCTGCAGTTGAACTATAACAGCGATTCCGTTAACGCTTATCCACAAACCCTAACCCCCCCATATCCCTACACGCTAATCCCAAAACCCAAAGCCCTAAACGTCTTCATCCCTAGCTGCCTTCAAACATGCAAATGCTGTATGCAGGCACGAAGAAGAAGTCTGCCATCTCGGGGTCGCGCGTCCTGCAGGCTAATTAATTCCCTAGGTCCCCCATTCAGGGTTTAGGGTTTAGGGCTAGATGTGCTTTGTGGCGGAGAGATCTAGAGACCCTAGCCAATAATTTCTTCGACGCTGTTGGCAACAATCGGAATGTTGTTTACTTGGTCTGAAGATGAAATCCAGAAGCGGGACTTCAGATCGGGCAAGCGTGAACTGTAGATGCCACAGCCTGAACAAGGAAAACACTAAAACCTTGTGCTCTCAAATAAGTGATCGTAAGATGCCGGCGGCGCAGTTGTTTTCGGAAGCTGTGAAACACGCCATGAAACCCCAAGATCAAAATCTACAAATCTATAAAACACTAACGTCCAAAGGTCTTTGATCCAGAATTCCCTGACCCTAAACCCCCAAAAGCTGAAAGCCAAAGATATTAAATCCATAACTCCCTGACCCTAATACACAAATGCTGATGTCCAATGATCCTAAAACCAAAGCCCATAATTCTCTGACCCTCTCTGCCTGATACCTCGGCTGAGTGCCTGACAAGTAGGCGCTAGCAAGCAGCCACTCGTGAATATGGACCTGGCCATGAAGTTGTATGAGCTATGCATTACAGTGTGTGCTCTGACAGTGTACTTCACTAGAGTACAGTATACAGTATACTATGATATGTTCTAGTATGCTATCGGATCTCTAACCACTTTGCCACTGTGCTTACTATTGTTGCCAGCACTCACATGAGTATAGATGAATAGGTTGATGAATAAGGTTTAGGCTTTAGGCTTATCGGGCTCCAGGCTCAGCATGCTTCGCTAAGCTAAAGGACAGGTCGCAAGACAAGATGCTCCTGCAACCATTGTTCATTGTTGATGCGCACTGCCCGTGCGCAGCCGTTGCCGATAGAGCTGCCCAGGCCAAGATACAGATCTTGAGCAAGAAGCTAATCCTGAACGCTAGGCCCGGAATAAAAATTGCATCCAAAACCCTTATCCCTGCCTATAGACCTTCCTCTTAGCCTCTAGATACCCTAAGTACCCACTATTAGGGACCATATACCCCAATTTAAGGGTACTCGGAGGGTCCTGGTGCTCTGAGCAACATGCAGTTGATCAACGCCAGGCCCCACAAGTAGCCAGAGCCCAAAAATCCATAACCACGCGGTTAGAATTTAGGGTTTCCAAAAGGTGAAGTGTGATCGAATACCTGGCGGCAGGTGCCCTACACGTTTTGCTGCCATGAAAACATTAACGTTCAGTTGAGGCAGACCTTTGTCAGTCGCTCCTTCCTGGTCTCAGCACCTAACGTCTCTTGCTAGGTATAGAATTCAACCCTACACCTGGAACTGTCAACCCCTACCTGCTCCATCGACAGCCTAAACCTAAATCTAGACCCCAATCCGCCCGCTGGCACCTCCATGCCCCATTGGCCCTTGCCACAGAATGAGCCGCCTTGGGATAACTCCCGGACAGTCTCCTGAGAGGGCTTTCCCCTAGTGCCAGAGGCTTCTTGGAGGGCTAGGGGGGCTTAGTAAGCAGGTTTATGAGTGGCATAACTAATCAGGTTACTTCCTGGGTTACAGAGGTTCAGACGTTGTTTACCTGTCCCCTTGATACTCCAAGTGGGGTTCAGAGTTGCAGGCTTAAAGACTTGGTGTAGTGTTGAAGGCCATGGCCTTTGGTACCTTTGGTACAGGGGTTGGGGCTTAAGTTTTTTTTGTTATGGGACCTTTTCCTTGCAAGCCATGCTTACGAAGATACCTTTACGGTACAGTCCCTTGATCCCGCGGGGCTTATAAGGTTTAGGAAATGGGGTTTCGGGATTAGGGTCAGGGGCCACAGATCCGATAGGGTGTTCTCTGTTGGTGGAGTCTATCTCTAGACTCAATCAATCCTGGGTCCCCGAGTTCGAGGAACACGCACGCTGAAGTGGAAGGATCAAAGGTCACCCACACAAACCCTGAGCTTTAGTTCCTCCAAGTCTGGGAAATGGGAGTTCAATCCACAAGCCCTTGACTTTCCACCATCCAACGTGCCAACGGAATGAGAAATTCTTGCAACATTGCCAACCCAAATGGCCCGGGCCGGGCCCAAGGGGGTTCCTATGAACATATTGGGTGCTTGGACCTAAAGGGGTAGAGGGCTTTACCGGAGCTATATCTGCCCTGACATTGCTTGTGGGCCCTTCAACCGTGGGTATATGTAACCTCCTTATATAATGAACGTTTCCGTGGGATTATAGAACATTCAAAGGCTACAGACATAAGCCACTGCACTGTTTGCTATTTCTTACCAGATAGTTTGCGGAGGGCAGGTTGTCTGGCAAGTCAGCGATAAGCCTCCCTGGAAGACTTTGTTTGTCCCTGCAATCGCCACATTCTCTGTTAGGAAGACTCCCACCCTGTAATAGTTACAGTAGGAATATAATAAGGCACTAATATAGCCCTTATTATCCCTTATAGTCACTATTACAGGGCGGGGGGTCCTCCTAGAATATGTGCTTGTGAAAAACTACTACTAGTACTTGGAGCGGCACGGGGACTTGATTAAGAATGGGGATAACCATGGTTACTTTATGGATGATACCGGTTATTGGTCTACCTACCAAATCCTACCAAGCCTCTTGGACCCTCCAAGCAGGCTCACAGTATCCTTGCGCCCAAGCCTCTCCTACATGAAGAAAGCGATACCAATTCCTCGCAGGCCTGTGATTGCCCTGAACCTCCAAGTAGGAGAAGGCTCCAGAGAGGATAGCTCTAGACTTTAAACCTAGCATGGCCTGTAAAAGATGAAGACCACCTGCCTGTAAAGCAGTTCATCTTCCTTCTTAAGAAATACCTTACACCCCACGTGAGCCTCCAACTATGGAACAACTTGTCTGGTCCGCAACCTCCCAGCCCTCCCACCTGAATCTGCAACCCTGAACCCTGGAGGCTTGACTACCCTCAACCCTAAATCCTCATTGCTTGGTTGTTCTCGCTGCGCCATCAGGCTGTGAGAGGCAGACGGGGGGATAGAGAACCCGAGAACTCACATCCAGTGAGCCTTAATCTTGGGGGGCAAAGTAGACGGGAACCGGAGTTCACGCTACCCCTGCTTCCAACAAGGTGGAAGCCAAAAAAGCGCAACTTCGAGGTCCGTGATACCCCAGGGCTTCAAAAAGAAGTGGTCACCGTACAGCAAGGACCTCCAAGTCTGCTCCCACACTCCCACAGCCAAGGCGCAATATCATGCCCGTAGACATATATTGCAGGTCTCTTGCCCGGGTCCTTCCAGCACGCGGAGGTTTACGGCTTAGGGTTCGGGTGACATATCCGCAAACAACTCATTGCCGGGAAGGAAACTTCCCAAGCAGGGAGCTATAGAGTGCTTGGCAGAGTGCAAGAGCAAGCGCTCTTTGGCCGCGAGGGCGGTCATTGTAGCGTTAAGATCCCATGGTGCTGCCCCCCAGCGTCCCATGTGTGAACTTATTGAGGGATGAAGATGGGAAATGGCTTGTACGCAGTTTTTCAAGCCTTATGATGGGGTATACTACCCCCCTTACTACCACCACCAAGTGAGGCCTAGACAAACCCTGAGTAATCCTTGCCTTATCCGATCCCTACGTACACAGTTATAAGAAATCCGACTCCATACCTTAAAGTGCTACCGTTCATTGCCTGGAGGTAGCCGCCCCAAAGAACCCTGAACCCGGAATCCCAAACCGAATCCTGTCAAAAACGGAGGCAACTTTTGACAACTTCAAGTTTTCTAAAAACACTGCAACGCTCAGCGTACAAGGTTACATGTCGGGTGGAAACAACTCCTTTCCAGGAGCCTCCTTCTACCCTTCGATAATGGTATATTCTAGTCCCTATAATCGTGGGTATTTAGGGCATACTAGAAGGTCAAAGGAATCCAGGTGCTCAGTACTGCTTGCTTGAAGCCGGAAGGGTTAAGGGCGAGGTCATGACCTAGTGGTATCCTACAAAACTGGTAGGGTATCTGGATTCAGGCGGGCATTATGGGGTCCTACCCTATCCCCCCCAACCTACTCCCCTTAAACAAGGTAGAATTCGGATGTATTTAGGGCAGGGGGAACAAGGCGGGGTGTAATATGGGATCCCATGTCATCATGGGCCGTTCTCAACATCTAGCTAAGGTTTCCCTAACTTGGAAGGTCTTCACTACAAGGATCCCTGCACAGGCACCCTTTCACCTTTTCGAGATGCCTCGAAGCCGATGCAGAAATTTCTCTGAGAACCAGATTTTCGATTTTCATGCAAGACGAGACGCTGCACTGAAACAAGAAGTGGCAGCTGAGATATTCATAGCTGTTGCTTTGTACATGCTTCATTTCATAGATGATTTGCAGGACCAGGAGTTCAAATTCCAGCGCTCCTTTTCATAACCCATCTGAGCTCTCTCTTGCCCCCCCCCCAAAGCCTGAACCCTAAACCCCAAAGCCCAAACCAAGCACTGCAAGCTAAAATAAACTGGAAATCGAGCAGTTTGAGCTTCAAGGTTGCAGGCAAAAACCCTCGCAAAGCTTCCAAGGGCTCCCAAGGATTTAGGGTTCAGGGTTTGGTTTATGGTTTCGGGTGTGTAGGGCTATCCCCCAATCCCTTCCTCCTTGCGTGGCCGCTGCCGACCCAGCAAAGCTCTCCGCAGCGCCGAAATTCGGGCGTCTTTCACCAGCCAGTCAGACCTTCAAAACCCCTACTTGGAGGGCCAGTGGAACTTAGAAAATAGGTTGATGATGGGGACTACTGGATGATAGGGGTAGTCCAAGTAGCCTTTAGGCCCTAAACATCGAAGGCTAGAACTGTGGGCAGTGTAGGCCCTTACCTGGGGTCTCTATAAGAACTGGCTAGGGGCCCGAAATCTCCCAGTCTTAAGCTTCGGGTATGCTTTGTCGTGGTGACCAAGGAGAATGGGATGCAAGGACGATTCTCAGAAGGTTTTCGAGGACCTACAGTGCTATAGGGATCCCTTTGTCTATTCTCTACCAATTGAGTTGCGTTCTTTTTGGTTGTTGAACCTAGTAAGATAATATTCCTTATATAAAATACTATACCCAAAAGGAGGGTACCATAGTATCCCCAAAGAAAATACTACTCAATTGTCATTGGGCTTTGATTTGGGTTTAAGTCTTTACAGTGTAGAGTCGGGCTTTAAGATTTCTGAGGTTTAGGAGATGATGTCAGTTGGGGTCTATAGGGTTTCCCGGGGGATCTAGTACGTGCCTGTGAAACATGATGAAAAGAAGACGGAGCTCTCGAATCTTCTTTAAGCTCTTTTGAACAGCGGCCCCGAACACTTTACTGATTTTGCCAGCTTCAAGCACATAAGGAATGCGTCAGGAATTTGTACGAGAGGTTCAGGATGTAAACAGCGCCGAGAACCCTGACTTTCCAAAGCTTCCCTGCCCTGGGTTTTGGTAAATGCAAAAAAAAACTTGCAGAATGATGTCTACACGCCTTTCCCCACCCACCAACCCTGAACCTGGAAGCATGCATCCGAAAATTCTATGCCCTCATCAAACCACCCAAACATTACGCTTCATGGAAAAATACCAGCAGCCAGTAGCGGTAGTACGAATTTCTCAACAACATTGGTGAGTACTCGTATGGGCTCTACGGAGAAAGAGGGTTTACGTTGAGATTATAGGCCACCCCCACTTAAGGTATTCCAACGAGAAACTCCCACATGGAATCAAGAACAAGCCCCCCCCAAACCCTACACCCCAAACTCTAAACCCATACACGTTTCACAGCATGATTCACAGCGCGGCGCCTGTCTAGAAGATGTGGATGGATCCCACTAGAGAAAGCCTGGGTGCTGTTGCGAAATTTAACTAATTGAGTTACCCTCCCAGGGTTCAAGGTTTTTGCAGCTTGCATGGCCATACAGCATCGCAAGGTGGAAATCCGGGTCCAACTAAAGCACCCCGTGACGGAGACAGCCTACGGGGGAACTTACATCCTCCTTAACCGGCTACTTACTGCATGCTGTCCGATGAAGCTCAGCCACAAAAGGAAAATCTACCATCATCTACGGGCTTAGGGCTTCGAGTAGGCCAGACCCCCCAAAAGATCCAAAAAATGGACCCCCACAAAAAGGTCCAGCACTACTTTGGGAATCTGTGGTACTATAGGGAGGCTCCATCATTTGGGATCCTCAAAGGGGTCTGGGATAATATGTATGGACAGCACATAAAAAGGTTTAAGCCCTAAACTTAAACCCTCTAATTGCAGACTAGCGTGACAAGCTTTTTTTAAGCCAGCCCAGAAGCATCCAGCTGAGAGTAGTACTGTCGCGCCAAAGTCAGATGTGGCTTCTCGGACTCAATCAAATACTTCCTCAGACAGACAAGTTTTTGGGTTTAGGATTTATGGCTCTTTTGACTCAATCATATACTTTCTGACATGGTAAAGTATGATAGTGTCGCAGTTGTAGGGGTTGGGATACATAACATTCCGTGATTAACAAGCGTTGTAGTTCAAGCCCGTTTTACAAATACGTTGAGGGGCCAATTCCCCCAGTCACTACGACAGGGAGTGCCCCTTAAACGCTAACCCTAATCCCTAAATCCCATCAAAAAAGCAATTCTTGGGCGTGCAACCTCCATGTTGCCCTTCGTTCTGCTGGTCTACACTAGGAGCATTCAGGGTTTAGGGTTTAGGGGCCTCCTTGTACCCTTGATGTTCGAATAGGGGTGGGAATTTAGGATATAGTAGAGGTTCGAAGGAGGGTCTAGGAACTATAGTGACTTTGAACCAGTTCGCAGGCTTCTTCACAACCACACCGTGCATTCGCAAAGTCCTGTAGTTGAAGCGGGCTATCAGTTACTGCATCAAATCAAAAAAAGTTCGCCGATAATCACGAGCAAACGTTGAAACTGAAAAGCGTAACACATCTTCCACCCAGGTTCACGAAGAAAAAGTAGATGGAGATCACGCCAAAGACACAGTGCGTCGCCTGGGCTACGGGTGTAGGGAGCCACCTCCAGGGTCCAAGGACCCAAATGGTAGGGCTTAGGGCCCAAATACTACTGTTTAGGGTTTAGGGTTTATACTAGTTTATACTACAATATTCATGGTATCTGGGCCCTAAAACCCTACTATTTGGGTCCTTGGACCCTTAGAGCACATATTGAACTATCGGACGAGGCACTGGAGATTTTACTTTCAAGGTCAGGGGGACTTAGTAAGCGTATATACTTCCGAAACGCTATGAGCCATATAAGAACCCCAGCTATCCCTACAAACGTACGGACTAGGTCCCTGGGACCCTCCAAGCAGGGCTTAGGCTTTAAGACTTAATTCTTCGCCTCTGGGGTGGAACAGAGTTGGGACATGTAAGAACCAGCAGCCTCCGTGTACCCTTGGGATATAGAGTCCATAATCGTGGGTATGCAGGGTATATTCAAGGGTAGAGGAATGTAAGAATATAACGTGGTTTGGCCGCAAATGCGGCTCTTGGATTTCTTGAGGACTTCTGTGTACCTAAGCCCTCCTTCTACCCTCTATATGCCCTAAATACCCGCCCTTGGGGACCAAACACCTCTATTTTAAGGTACTAGGAAGGTCCTGGTAGAAATCAACATGGTTGAGGCTTCATCTGTCTCCTAGACGGTGGGAGCCTTCTTCGCAAGCAGACCCAACAACAGGTGCGGAAAACATGATTCATAGAATGGGCATCTCTCCTTAAGTGTGCCGACATAGGATATGTGGGGAGTACATGATTGCGAGGGGTTGTCCTGGGACTTTCGAAGAGCCATACCCGGATTTTACAGCAGTCATGTGCGGTTCCATCATAAGTAAGGTTAGGGATGACAGTAGTTGGGGACTTCACCTTCATTTTGTGCTGTTTTGACACGCTCATAGAAGCGCAGCCCGGCAGCGGCTAAGTCGAGTTCGTTCGGGTTCCTGGTTGTTGCTGGAGCCCCCGTGCAAAAAATGAACCTCTCTCGAACACTTTATCTAGAAGATTTATAGTCATACAAGAAAAATACCTATAGATCCTCCTTCTACCCTGTACATGCCCTAAATATCCTGGCTCGGGGATCGTATACTCTATTGAAGGGTACTAGGAGGGTCCTGGTAGTTTCTAAGAAGGGCCCAGGGCTCTCCAAACGGGAGATCAGGGGCCCGATCACGGCAACGCTCTCCGGAAACGGAATTTGTAGCAGCTGAAACCTCTTACGAGCTGTGTTTTTTTGTTTGGTTGAACCAGTTCCTGGGCGGGTCAGGTGCTGACCCCCCAAGTAAGACTATAGTGTTCCCCTAAGAGTCCAAAGTCCCTACATGGTCATAGCTCAGGTATGGCTTGTGTTGTAGGAACTGTCCTCATGGTTTGGGAAAGTATTTGGTGCTTGAAGCTAGGCATACACAGGGATATGTCAATATGTAGAAACTACGGGGTTAGTATTTAGGCTTTAGCTTCGTCGCTCGGTTAAACCAAATAAGATAAATCATAGTCTTCTTAACCGTACAAAGATGTACAATATACTGTCTGCTTTTACCTACATGGGCTACAGTGCAGACACCGATGAACTTGCTTTTCTCCTACAGTGAGACCCCCCGACCACCCCCCCTCCCACACATTGCGTTTAGCATCAGGGGGGCGGGGGTGGCTTCTAGTAGGAAAGGAGAGCCATGGAGAGTCAGAAAGTGACCCTGTTTGATGAGGGCTGCAGCAGAAGTAGCATATCCGGCAGCAGGCCCGGAGAAAGATCTTCAGAAGCAATCCTTTTTCCTGATTGTTGAAAGGTTTCGCCCGCAGGCGGTTGAAACCTGTGGTATCCGAACCCTCAGCAGAAGCACTGAACCCCAAAGCGATTTTTGTTGGTTTACCTTTTTCAGAGGTCGACATAGATCGTTTAGGTTTGGGGGTGGGGTAGGTCATCAGCAGCCAACCCTAAGAGCTCCGTTTCGGGAAAGGACTGATTGAGGGAAACTCGCCTTTGGCCATTCACGGGCTACATGGGGGTGTCCTAAAATTAGGGGTACCTTTTTGGGGTCCCATATTTTGGACTATAATATATTGGGGTCCATGTTGGGGTACCCTAACTTGGGGAAAGTACCACATCCGTTTTATCATTATCAGGCTACAGCTCTTAATCTTCATGCTACTTACTATGGATGACGACAGACCATACTCCACGCCAAGGTCAGGGAAGGAGCCTAACAACGTCCCAGTCGATGCCCTGGGAGGTGTTGGCAGTTCTCTCGCAGTTCGGATCGTTCCAAATCCTCCAGGGGAAAGATATCAGTTCCGTGTCCCCCTTATAAACTCTATAGTACCCCTTAAGTAGATAGAATATGTTTTTGGGTATATTATAATAGGATCCTCATATACCCCATATTCTACCTACTTAGGGGGGACTTTAAATCCTAAACCCAACATGCTTTTTGGGAGTATAAAGCTACAGCAGCTCACTATCGCTTGATGGGTTGCCGTACTGAATGATCAGGGCGCAGGCCCTTAGGGTTTAGGGTTAAGTTTAGGGCTTAGGGTTTTGGGTTTTTGTAGGGTTTAGGGAAGAATGCCCGCAGTATATGGGGAGGTCCCCAAACTTAGGGGTACCTTTTTGAGGGCCCGATCATGAGGATTCTAGCGTTTGGGGGGCTCAATAGAAACTACCATATAGTCCCAAATCATAATTCCTACAACTCATTCCCGCATGGCCTACCTACACCCTCTTTCTACTCTTTATTCTGCCCGAGCTATGCACTATCAGGGACTATGTACTCCTATTTAATGCTACAAGGAGGCTGCTGGTAATCCCCTCCCCCCTGCCCCTAAAAACACAACTTATATCTTAGATATCCCCAATATAGCATAAGATACCACAACGGGAATATTCAATATCGGGGGGGGGGGCAGGTAGTTAATACGAGTGGATTGCTTACCAACACTATAGCACGGAAAATTGAAGCTTAAGCCTGGGCTGGCTGTGGTTTCGAATGGGGCTGTCTACACAACAAAAGGTCAAAGAATTCAATACTGTGGTACTTGAGGGTTTGGCATAGTACTTGCAGTACGGGTTTTGGGGAAGTATCTGAAAATTAGGTGCTTGGAGCCTTGGAGAAAACCTTCACCCTGTTGGGCCTGTCGGCTTCATCGTCTGAAGCCTTGAAGGATTGGCCATCTACCGCTTCGACCGTAGGCAAGCGCAGGAGTGCGCATGCAAGCGCCCATCGGCGCATGCCAAATCAACTTTAAAATGACTTGAGCTATAGCCTGAACTCCTAGTATTCTCCTTACTAACCCCTGTAAGAGTACCCTATACAATCCCTCTATAGGGCCTCCTAGAGGAGCTAGAATATGGCTTACTTAGGGCGCTAGGCAGATGGAGCCCCTCTTTCAATGCATTCAGGGGCAGGTTTTGGTACAGGATGTGACGGTCCAGTTCTGGCTGCGATATGCTTTTGGAACGATTTCAGGCCTGTTTGCTCTATGCCAGGCATTGCTAAAACTCTATTATATAGACCCCCAAGGTTTGCTGGGCATGCCCTCGGTAAGCTCAGTATGCGGCTGTGACTGGCGGCATGCCACAGGCTGCGGCTATTCGGCGCCCTAATACGCTTGATCCAAAACTGGGTCATGCTCTTGTCGGAGTTTGATGCTGTGCCTGAATTAGTGCCTAAATCATATTTCGGTCTACGTGCGGTACCCCTGTATCATAACAACACAAGAAACTTCGGACCATAAGATTGGCAAAGAGTTCAAGCCGCTAAAGTATGCAAGAGTTTTCCCCAGATTCGCAACTCTAGTTCCTGAGTTCCCTGGCCCCTAAAAAGTGTATACTTTTTATTCTACTGGGAGAATAAAAACCCCAAAAGTGTAGAGCAGGTCCTTGTCGATGACACACCTCAGCGTTATTGCGTGGGGGTGTCACCAAACAAGCGAATTAAACACGATACTGTAAGGGGAAGCTGTCAGGCCAATCCACAATATTGGGAGATACAGGTAGGATCACTACCCAGCTACTAAGCAACTATAGCTATACCGGCGTCAGCCGCTCATCAACTAGACCCTAAGCCTTCAGGTATCACTTCTTGTCACCCTCTCCTCCCATGCTGGAGCATCCCCTACTCGCCTGCTCAAGCTTAGGCCTTAAGCCAGAGTGCCCAAAAGGTGGAGCAAAGGAACGCAGGGTGTCGGAAACAAGAAATCAGCCCTCACCACAATGGAACCTACAAAGGAAATCTTTCAGCCCACCTTTTTTTGAGGCCCCTGCCCCCTGACCTATAGGCGGCACGCGCTTTTTCCATGACGCGCATGGCTCCGCGATCAACCTGCCCACCATCATCCTAGCAACCACGGTAAAGTCCTCAACAAAACACTAACCGTACCGTCGGTGTCGCGGTAAGCTCTCACTGGTGCAATCGTTAATAGTATTTGGGCCCTAAAACCCTATTATTTGGGTCCTTGGACCCTTATGGAATACCCCTAAACCCTAACTAAACCCCTAAACTCCTAAATCCTAAACCCCTAAACCCTAAACCCCTAAACCCTAGACCTTCAGAGATAAGTCCCTGGGTTGCGAAGTTTCAGGTGGATCGCGTCGATTTTCTCCAGAACCTCCTCGGGCAATCCTTCGGGACCTGGCATTATCATGTCTGTGTTGGCCCGTGAGGTTCAATGGTGTAGGTCTTAGGATTTAGGGTTTAGGGCTTACGGTTTAGGGTTTAGGATTTAGGGGATAGGGCTTAGGGTTTAGAGTTTAGGGTTTAGGTCTTTCAAAAAAGCGCGGCTTGAAACTAGAAAGGCTCACAAGAAAAACAGCAAAAAGACTGTGTGAAATGTACAGGCCAAACAGGACGGCATGGGAACAAGCTGAGTTGCGTTGCAACGATTTAAGAATTCGAGGCGGGTCTTTCAGAATTATAGCCCCCCTTGAGTAGATGGAAAATGGCCTTGGGTATATTATAATAAGATCCCCAGATACTCCATATTCTAATCACTTAAGCTGGACTATACACTTTAGGAAGGAGATATTCGGAGCCTCTTTCAGGCAGCCAGAAAGGGAGCCCACGTAAGTGGCCTCATATTCGGAGAACTCATAAGCAATGCTTCCCCAATACATGGGGTCCCTAGGGGGGCGGGGCTTAACTTCTACCTGAACCCCGCAAGTCTGCATGATATGTATACTTTTTTTGGCCGCAAACCCTGAACCTTTAAACCCAAACCAGAAGCCCTAAACCCCAAGCCCTGAAGCCTAAAGTTCGCAATCCATCGTTGCGGGTCCACGCAGAGCTGAACCTGGCCCCTACTAGCCTTCAAATGCATCCAGGTTCTCCTTCAGCTGCTCCACTGAGGTTGCACCAATGATAACCTGGGTTTAGGGTTTAGGGTTTGGGGCCTTAGGGTTTAGGGCTCTAGGGTTTTATACTAAGTTGCCATCACCCTGAGCTTTCGGACCCCCTTAGTGGGCTTCCAAACCTTAGCTCCCAAAGCCCAAGATTTCAGCCCACAATAATGGAGCCCTAGGTTTAGGGTTTAGGGTTTTATTATCTAAATTCCTTCAAGGGGGTTCTGCATGGAATTAATTATATAGGGGAGTATTGTAGGGATGATTAAGGGGGATACTAGGAGCCAAGCACTAGTCACTGTAGCGCTGTCTAGAGCCTATCCCTGATCAAAGGCTATAGTATAGAACAATACTTGGTCAACAATTGAGCTTCTGCCCTACCTGGAGGATAATACTGGGTTACTGTTAAGGAGCTTAGATTAAATAACTGACCTGAAAACGTGAAACATTTTATCTATATAGCCATGCTATGGCAACTTAATTCACGTTATGGTAACTTAACTGAAGTTCCATAACAGTAGCCCAGAATAGTCGGCTTCTAGACACAGCTGCCAAACGGTTGGGGGTCGAAGATAGTTGAAGTGTTCATGGCAATGCGGGGCTTCTCCTCGAGGACTGTACTGGTATGGTCAAGCTCATACCGGGAGAGAGAGAAAGAGAGCAGGAGAGAGAGATATGTATGGATATGGATTATACGGAGATTCAAGGGTTACCTGTCTAGGTCCGGTTATATAAGGACGGAGGATGGCGTTGAAGATGCCCATGCAAGCGGAGCAGGGTCAGGTGCGTTGCAGCAAGCTGCAAGCACTCTTAGTGAGAGAATTTCCTAACATCATCCTTACCCAATGTCAGTGGAAACCCCATAAGACACAATAGCTCATGATCCCCACCTATCCCTAGGGTACCCTGACTTTTGAGAACCCCTAAACCCTAGGTCCCAAACACGGACCCAAAATCTCCAACCCTACATCCTAAAATCCCTAAACCCTAAGAACCCCAGCTTCGTCCAGATCTGGCCAGGAGACGGAACCGTGCTTGCAATACGAGCCTCAAGTTTTTCTCGGTTGCTGTCAAGAATTTAACATTACGTCACCCCACTACAGAAACCACGTTGTTTACTAGATATCTGTATCTCGTGGCTTACGTCAAGTTCCTGAACAGCAGCCGCCCAGGGTTTTTGGGCGGCAGTCTAGCGCAGGGCTGCGGTTCAGAACTTAGGACTTCATGAGAGTGTTTACTATCACCTGAAGTAACCCGAAGGACCCCCACTTTAGGGTTTAGGTTTTGGCCCCCTAAAGGCCTGTGGTAGTAAATATGCCCAGCAGGTAGGTGATGCGAAGTAGGGTCTCTGGTAAGGTTCTTGTTGGTATCACACTACTTGATGCGGGACTTTGCTTGATCATAAGTGTGGGATTGCTGTCTAAACAATGAAGGCCTGGCTGTCTGTACTTCAGTTATATTTGCTTTATTTATAACAATCAGCCATGCAGAAGGCCTTGGAAGAACTAGTTGCGAAGCTGTCGTGACCCTTTTGAGCGTTTACGCAGCTCTTTGCATTGTGCTCACTGGGCCTCCTTTCGTGTTGATGCTACTGCAGTTGATGGTGCGTGGGCCGGTTATAGCTATATTTGACACCAGAACACGGCACCTCAGTACTAATCAGCTAATCACCTCCCCTCATGATGAACCGACTCTTCGTCTTTTTCCTCTCCCGGCACTGAAGAGGCTCACCCCAGTAATCCCAAATATTCCCAATGTAGTGCCGCTATATTATGAGGGGAACGTTGCAATTTGTGGGGTCAGGTGGCTTCTTGCTCCTTGAGGCGAACATGATGAAAGGGCTAGAGACCGGTCGGGCCAGCCGGAAGGGCCCCTTTCTGACCATTCCCTCGCCACTGCTCAAGCGAGCGTGGAGGAGTGGAGCCTACAACTATCCCTAAATAATTCTCATATAGTTCTCTACATTCACCCTAAACCCTAAACCCTATTAAACCCTAAACCACTATGCCTGGATTAGGGGTAAGGGACTCAACATGCGCATGGCAGGACTTAGGGGGTCGGATTGCTACAAGTGAAGCGAAGGGTCCTACAGGATGGCTTCCATGGACAGCCGAGTGTTTAGGAGTTAAGGGTTTAAGGTTTAAGGTTTAGGGGTTCAGGGTTTAGGGCGCCATGTCTATGGAAAATACCTACGTTGGGTCCGAATGTCTAGAAATAGTACCTACATTGGCCTATTTGGGCTTAAGGTTTGTGGTTCAAGCAAGGTGCGAGTGCGGCACCAACGCGTGGAGAGGTCCGTCAGTGACATACCTGCCTCCTGGCTTCTTGCTTTGTTGCAGAACATATATGGGTTATCCGCAAAATTATGAACCCCCTTCTGGTTACAGATTAAATTACGGCACCCAATATATTCAGGAGTACCAAAATGGGACCATAATTTGGAACAACCCATTAATCCATGAGACCCTAGATGACTCCTACATAACCCATATATGATCCAATATGAGGGGAGGGCTTCCGCGCTAAGAGAGGGGAAGGCCCTTGCGGGTGGACTTTTCCACAGCTTTCTGGCCCGCAAAACACATCATAAGTTTAGGGCTTAGTGTTTAGGGTCCTAAAAATTCTCAGAGGTTCCACCTGCTCAGGACTTATGTATATATATATATGTATACATTATCTATTTATTTCTTTTATGAATACTGCACGCCTTGTTGTATGTGTATATATAAATATGTATGCATTTACCGATTTATATTCCGCCCAAATGCGTTCAATAGGGAGGTTTTTAGGGTCCAGAGTAAAATGAAATTGTGGGGGGGGGTGCCTACTACAATTGGGATCACACGGGATCCTTTCCGTGAGAAATCGCAGTCCTGCGTTGCGCATGAACCCTAAACCCTAAACCCTAAACCAAGCTGTGTCTGTACCTGTCTTGGCATGCACGGCTCAATGCCACTCCATCACTGTGCTGATTAGATTTAGCACTCTATGTGGGGGTTTCCCAAAATTGGGGGTACCTTGTTGGGGGTCCCCATTATAAGGATTGTAGTATTTGTGGGTCTATATTGGGGTCCCCTTATTTTGGGAAACTACCATGTAACTTCCAGACAGGGGGGTTCCATGATGGGCCCATACCTTCTAAATGAACACCTCCACCCCCAGGCTGCCTGTGTGACCGCTATAGAAACCCGATATGCCCCAATAACAAGGGTGGGCCCAACACCTTTCAAATGACCCACTCCTCCGCAATCTTGGCATAGTCTGCAACTGCATCGACCAGCTCCTTGGCCAGGTTCAGGGTGTCAGGTTAGTTTGCTTTCCCCTCCTGCTTGTCTCTGACATGCCAGGTTAAAGGCTTAGGGTTCCAAATAGCTTCAGTTGTCTTTAGAGGCAAGTGGCGGGAAATCCTAACATAAGCAGTTTGTTGACTGCCGAGTACTGGATACCAAAGCCACAAGACCTCTGACAAGCTACAACCGCGAAAGCTCACGAATTAACATGTCTCGAGTGGGCGTTGATTGCATTAAATCTGTAAAGCTCGGGGCCTAATCAATGAACCCATCCTTCTTCGAAATGCTCTTAAGGAACCTAAAGCAAGCTGCCATAATAAGGAAGCCCTATTACTTACAATTTTACTCATATCATGGTAACTTGTTTTTTTCGTTCCTTAACAGCAACCCAGTATACCTGTGACCAGGGGCTTCTTCCTCTCCTGCCGCCGGGGCACTGGAATTCCCTTGGATGGGTTCCACCTTGCAGGTCACAAGTTTGCAATGTCCACGGGGTTCAAGAGCTGCAGGATATGTAGTAATTTCCGAAAATTACGGTACCCCAATATAGACCCCAATATACTATAGTCCTTATTATTGGGACCCCAAAAAGGTACCCCTAATTTTAGGAAACCTCCATTTACATACGCTAGCATAAGGGAAGATTTACGCTCATGAGACGACGAGCAGCCACTTTACCTGGCATGTACGTCTGCAGCAATGAAGGTACAAGGCACCTTGCTGGGTTGGCCCCTAAAAGCCTTTGAAAAATATTAGTACATAGGGCCACTTATTAACGCCATTAGGGAAAATATTAAATATCCCAGGGGCCTACCCAGCTTGTATGATGTATGCAGTGAAACTATGATTTAGATAATTGTCGCCGCACGAAGTCCGTGCTACATATGCACAAAACATGTAAGCTTTCCACCGCAAGGAGGACACGCCGCGTTCCACGTCTTGAGAGGTATTTTCCTGGTCTGCCTCCTGAAGCAGTGCTTGGCAATAGCTCTATGTAAGCCACTCCACGTCTGAAGGCTCAGAAGTGAGGCTATTATGTTTAGGGTTTAGGGTTTAGGGTTTAGGAGGACCCCCAACCCTGTAAGAGTGACTCTAAGGGATAATAAGGACTATATTAGGATCCTAGTGTATTCCTATTGTACCACTATTACAGGGTGGGGGGTCCTCCTAACTACTAATCTGAGGGTCAGATTAATAAAAGGGACCACATTTAAAGATTTTTTTTTGAAAATTACTGTCCACGACTAATTTCAATTAGGCGTAATTTCGTATGGGGAAAAGGGACAAGATTTAAAGAAATTTTCTGGGGGAC
>CAJNIZ010044969.1:9659-36636 GCA_905231905.1 Symbiodinium pilosum
CAAGTGTTTAGAGGTCTCAAGAGGTTTTCTGAAGGGGTCTCTAGGGGCTTTCTGAAGGCTTGATAGAGTTTTTACACATGCATTTTATACATATCTTAGAGAGATAGATTGTTTTTAGAGGGTTTATAACGGTTTTGTATAAATCTTGATAGAAGGTTTACTGGGGGTTATAGCTTTTGTAGACGGCTTGCAAAAGGCTAGAGAGTTTTCTGGAGGGTTCCTAGAGGGTTCATGGGTTTGTGAGCAGAGAAGCATGCGTGCAGAAGTTCTCCATTTTGCATGAGTCCCGCGCGGATCTATGAGAGGAACTTGTTCTCGGAGCGGGAGCACAACTCGCCGCATCCTACACAAAGGTCGGCATTGCCACTCCAGTGCTCGTACTGGGCCGATCGGTAGCTTAGCTCTGAGCAGGGTACTTCTGCTGATTCACAACGATGCGCTCATTCAGAAATCTGCAGCATCAATCAGTGGTACTGGTTGTGCCCTTGGTACCTGGCGATTTGTGAGTCAATAGCACTTTTTTGCGGGTCTCGATAATCAGGTTTCTAGTATTCTGGTGTCTATCTCGGGTCCCTTACTTTGGAAAACTACCCTTTACATATATGTCCGTGTGCGTATGTATAATATGCAAAAAACACAGCTTAGCCTTGCTCTGACGCTGCCAGCCGCTCGTGAACAGCATCAGGCTAGACCCGTTTTTACATCTACCAGGACCCTCCTTGTACCCTTAATTGGGGATACATGGTCCCTAATAGTGGGTACTTAGGCCCTAATTGAGGGTAGGAGGGTCTAGGTATAGCCTAGGTTAGGCCTGCACTCACAAGTAGGTCACGTCCCAACAGTCAACCATCATCAAAAGCTTGGGGCCTGCGCCACTTGACAGAAGGAACGCTTAAGGGTTTATAAGGGCTCATGGCCATGGGTTCTTTTCGTGGGGAGCGTTGTGTACCCTGACACGGTTGTTGTGGATGCAATGTTGTTCTTGACCTCCTTGGCAAACGCTTTAGCAGTCTTGCTGGCCAGAGAGGGGAAACCCAAAGTTTGTCCAGGCCGTATCCCGTCCTCCTACTTGCTCCAGCAGGTCGGCTACGCGAAAGTCCTTGGCAAGTATTGAAGACTCGAGGGTGGATCTCGGGATAATTTCCAGAAAGAGGACATGAATTATTAGTTGGTTTACCCTCACCCGGGAAAGAACGGGACAGGGCGGGCTCATCAGACCTCGGTATCAGACAATGGTGATCCAGACAACGATGTTTTGTTACATGGAGCGAAGCTCTTGTCAAATCGGTGTACCATCGAACTTCCTGATTTTGGCTAAGGAGGTCCTAGCATTTCTCCAGGAAGGACCCGGCGTTCGGTGGGGATGCCATACCAAAGGACGTATGCTCCGTCCGAACTACAGCATTCATCTTCAGTGTAACTTGATTTGTACACGAAGTCCGGAGAGAACATGTCACGTAATCCCTGTGTAGATACACGTACAATCGGAATATCGCAGATTTGCGATATTTCTGCTCTGCATGTCACAGCCTTTGCTGGAGCATGCGTCATGCCACAGCTGTCGGTACGAGCCTCCCATATTCAATCCAGACGCTAAGCCCACGCCCAAATCCGAAGTTGACCTCTCAATTTTTGATGGTACGCGCTTTTGGACCTGAAATCTTGTGTAAACCAAGCTTGTGGCGAAAAGTTGGGTATCTCAAGGCGTAAGTGGCCAGAATGCTGGTCCCTTGTTGGGACCTTAGTAGATGATGGTCTTGTATAGGGGCCATAATTTTGAAATTTACCAGCTCTTGTCTGTATATTCTTTATCAATACGTTCTTTATGTTTTCCAGATCAATGATAAAAGGAATCATATGCGAACTTGGATGATATAGAGATTTGGGTGCTAGGTGCCACCCTCCTAGTACCCTAAATTGGGGTGACAAAGGCCCTAATGGTGGGTATTCAGGACTATTAGAGGGTAGTTGGAAGCTCTAGGTTACCACTTTCATGATGGTTACTACTATAGCCGAACGCGAGACACAACATTGGTGTTAGGTTTTTGCTATCCGTCTGGTTTGGAAGTTGCAACCTAGATTCTAAGCCCTAGATCCTAATCCGTTAAGGTCGACGTGCAAAAGGCTCTGTTGAACTGAGATGAGCTAGAATTTAGGCTCTTAAAAGGGGGTTATATAGGAGATCATATAAAGGGACTAGTATAGGGGAACTAGGAGTCTAGTAACTGGGATAAACAATCGTGCCACGGATGTTCTTTCATCCATTCATCCATGTAACCAGGGTCTATACAGGGGTTATAGGGGAGGATTAGGGTGTTGTCAGATTACCCCAATAATGGAAAATCAAGTGGAAAAGAAAACTGGAAAATGAAATGGACACTGGGATGATACATGGGTTTTAAAGGGTCCTTCATACTAGTGTGAAGGCCCCTCGAGCAAAAAAAACTGCATCGGGGTATGTAGGGGCATGAAATACACATGGAACTACTTCATTGTTTAGGCTTCGGCCCGGCTAGTATTAAGCACCCCTTCGACCCGCAACACCAGCTATGTTCCCCAACATTCCAAGGGCCCACAAGTACATTCCTGTCATCCTAGGGGTATCCACATAGATTTCCTCTGGCCAAGTCGCATACTAGTGTAGATACATGGTGTCCCACTCAGGGCACCATGATGGCCTGCTACTTCATACGGGTTGATGCAGGATTTTCTCCAGCCTGGGCCGCTCGCAGGTCGGGGGACCCTCCAGCAGCATGGCCACGCGATGAGCAGCACTTTCATGCAGCCCTGGGGTTCAAAGTATCAGCTACTTATTTTCAAGATGGATGAGATTTTTGGTTGATACGATTTGCATCTCCTTCGATAGAGTGGATTGCCGGAGCCAATGTCAGTGATGAATAGCATCACAGGCGTCCAGGTAGCTGAGCCAAAGCAACCATGCTGTAGGGTTTAGGGTTTAGGCCTGCAAAACATTTGGGGTCTTCCCAAAATTAGGGGTACCTTTAAAGGGAGTTATACAGGGGTTAGAAAGGTATTTAGGGACATATAGGGTTTAGCTTTAGGGGGTTCCCAAAATTAGGAGTACCTTTTTGAGGCTCCCCAAGATAGGGATTTGAGTATTTGGGGGGGTTCTTGAGGTCCCCCTATTTTGGAGACTACCACTAGTCCGCAAACCTCACCGGGTAGGTGGCCATAAGCGAATGGAGGCCATGTTGCAATATACCCGAAAAGGGACCATCAATTTGACAACCTACCGAAGCAGTAGAATATGAGTCCTGCACTAGAAAGCGTACATCCTAGGCGCGGATCTTGAACCCAACTCCCCGTCGCATAGCCTTGTTCCAGCCTCTACGGTTCATGGTTTGCAGTCCCCGCCCAGACCTCGCTGTCAAAATCCGCATCGCAGCACTGAATTCCTATCCTATTCCCTTGGAGATTTCTTATTGCAGCAAAGCCCCCAGGAATTATGAATTACAACGCAGAAAGTAGCGCAACAATTTCGGCCTCGAAGCTGTGCTGAAGATCGACCAGGAAATGGAGCTACAGAGCCCATCCTTAGAAGCCCAGTTACCCATTTTATAGGGTTTTGGGATTTAGGGTGTAGTCTTTCATAGCCCCTACATAAACCAATATTGCCTACAACCCAGGAACCCACCACAGGTGGGTGGGCTTCTAGGGTCAGGATTGTGGATTTAATATCCACGTTTGCAAAGTATCTTCTTTTTTTTTATCATGGTGTAGGGTCGAGGAGCTTATGGTCCAGGGCTGAGGGTTTACGTCATTTCGAAGGTCCGAACTTGAGCCAGAATGGGAATATCAACAACTTTGTAGGAAGCGACCCGCATTATGAACCAGGTAGTATCCTAAAGTTTCTCCTACTCTTCATCATGGAGAAGAATTACCTGCCTAGAGCAAAGCGCAACGTCTCTTGTGGTGTTGGGCCCAACAATGAATCATTTCATACCACTACAAATTTAGATTCCTTGTACAACTAACTCCCAGCTTAAGACCCCTGATGTCTACTCCCACCACATCGCAAGGGTCCAAGCACCCAAATCATGGTGTTCTAGGTCCCAAATAATAGAACCTGAACGAGGCTTGGTACCTGAACCTGTGGGTAATTTGATCCTTAGAGACAACCCTACACCCTAAACCCTAAACCAACAAGGGATGCTTTTCTGGGACAATCCCGGCCGGGATCAGGGACTTATCCCTCCATTGGGGCCGCGGACAGAGCTTGGTGATACACTTGCCGGGCTATCTAGGGTTAGGGGCTTAGGGTGATATAGTACAAAGAGTTACCCTATGGCGCTAGAATAGATCCTAGGTCGCTATGGCTGAAAAATGCAACGGGCACAGGTCGCAGGTGCAGAATTGGAGCTATGTCGTAAGGGCATAGCAATAGCAATTGAAATCCTAAACCCTCAACCCTTAAACCCTGCACCCTAAACCGCTAAACCCTAAACCCTTAAATCCTAAACCCTATGGCGTCAGTACAAGGCACCCTGGTAGTGGCGATCATGCTGCACAGCCCTAAAATAAGATCAGGGACATGACGTTTGCATGGGCGGTCACGCTGCGGCGTATGGTGGTTTCCCAACTTTGGGGACCCCAATATAGATCCCAGAATACCGTAACTCTTATCATGGGGGCTAGCAAGAGGCATATCTAATTTTGGGGAATCCCCTAAACCCTAGACCCGCAAACCTATATAATATCCCTATATACCCCTACAAATCCGCTTAAACCCCCATATTTCGGCGCTTTGGAGACATGACATGCAAGAAACAAGTTTTCTTGAGCCGGTACATGAGCTGTAGTTTACACTCCTAGTATCCTCCTCTTTAATAACCCCATAATAATAATCGTCCCCGTATAGAATCCCCTATTACCCAGCCCCCCCCCACCCCTTTAAGGAATTTAGGCCCCAAACCGAAAACACCAAACTCTAAACCCTACATACAAGGGGTTATATCATCCCCTACATAACTCCCCTTTATGGAGGTTAGACCATAGCTCACACACACACACATATATATATATATATATCTATGTGTATGTATTTGGGGTTTAAACTCCAAGTATCCCCTTACGAACCCCTAGAATAGTTCCCTATAAAGCCCTTTTCAAGGAGTTCAGACCCCTAAACCCTAAATCCTAAACCCTAAACCCCAAACCCCAAACCCTAAACCCTAAACCCTAAACCCTCCATGTTCCAGAAGCTGATTGGTCCAAGGATCCCACGCACACACAGCCCCAAGCAAGGCTTCTTATCCAACCTAGTAACTACCATGATAGGGGGTTATATAGCGGTATACAGGGATTCTATAGGGGTTATAGGGGTATATAGGGGTTATATAAGGATAGTTAATGGAAAGGAATATGGAGATCACTATTTAGGGTTTAGGTGTGAGGTACATTTCACCAATAATGGAGAAACAAGTGGACAAGAACATGCAGAATGACATGCCACTGGGATTATACAACGGGGATTATGTGCTTTCTCACTGGCTGTATCTTCCAAATTCTACTTAAGTGCATCCAACGTCCACTCCCTACCCAAGTCTTTCGCAGCCTTGGCAGGAAACAGTCAAGTAACAAACAGGCCGTAGACTAAAGTCCTCTCGTAGTTGCCAATGCGGCTTACGCTAGTGCTTTGTAGTAGTTTACCTGCCTAACTTGCAGCTGACTTCCCATGAGGAAAGAAAGCATTTGCTGCATAGCCCGCCCACAAATCACCATTTGAGAGAGCATGTGTCCGAGAGTCCCTATGGCGGGCGCTATATACATTATGTCGGAACATGCACATACGCACACATGTCATTTTTGGAGGACAACGGGGGACCTGAAGCCAGAACAGCCATGTGTGGTCACCCTCTCTCTTGACCGTTGGGGCGCGAGGCGGGAATATAAGGCCTTATTCTGGATTATTATATACGATATACCCATCTTACGGTACCTTGATTTAGATACCTCAACAGCAACCCAGTACCCTAAACCCTAAACCCTAAGTTTGGGGTGTAGGGTTGGCTCTGAGTCTTCGGGTTGGTTGAGGGTTTGGGTGAGGGCTTTGCTGTCGAGGGTTTTGCGGCTGGGGGTTCAAGATTGAGGGTTTTGGGTTTGGGGTTTACTCTTGCAGGTTTGAGGTCCTAGGCTTGCGGATTTGGGGTTTAAGGGTTCTGGACCATAAGGGTCTTGGAGCTTCCGCCTTTATGGTACTGAATTTCTATCATTAGGTGCTGCAAGTTAGAATATCTGTAGCTTCTTGTACCTGAAACCCTCCTGTTTACTTGGGCCCTCATGGCCATTGATTTTGTAGATGGGATCTTGGTAGTTATCATGGTCAGGTGTATTGGGGACAGGGATGTGATTTTGCTTACTAAGGCCTGGGTCGTACAGCAAGCTGTCATATGACCTCAGATACAAGTCAAAACGAGGCACGCCTCCTTGTCGTTGAGGTTTTGGGTGCCATGCTTCTTTGCCCTAAGGGTCCCAGGACCCAAATAATAGGGCTTTAGGGCCCAAATACCATTAATATTATAGTATTGGGGCCCTTATGCCCTATCATTTGGGTCCTTGGACCCTTAGGGTTGACGATTCTGCACATGCCTCTGCATGAATTGTGCAGGTGATCGTAGGGTAGAGGTGGTAAGTATCAGCATGGGCCCGGACACAGCCAATCCTTGGCCCATACGCACTCTTGCCCATTCTGGCGGGTGCTATGTAGATTTGAGTGTGTATCTGACCTTTCATCCACCTGGTGCCAGCGTGCAAGGAATGATTTCGGTACGAAACCTGTACCCTAAACCCTAAACCCAAATCCCAAGACAGGCAACCTGAAGAATGGAAGAATGTCGCACAACGTGGGCACAATTAACATCTAGCAAAAGCTTCACTAGCTGGCTCCTCGGGATGATTTCTACTTTTTTTGTCCTCGTATAAGGGAACCTATTCATGCACATTTCTGGGGGCCATTTGGTTAAGCCTGGAGCCCTGAACTCCATGGGGCTATTTGGATCCCCAGGGTTAGCTTGATTCCTCATAGGCGCCAGCCGCCATCCTGCGGCACTATGGCCAAGGCCTGCCATAGTCTTTGCTTTTCCTGGGTTGCTGTTAAGGAACTTAAATTAAGTTACTATATTGGGGAAACCCTATTATTTACTATATATACCCATTATGGTAACTTACTTTAAGTTCCTTAACAGCAACCCAGTTTTCAGGTATAGGTTTCTGGGTCCGGAGGGCTTCTGCCACAGGATTTTGCAGGTAGTACAGTGCAAGAAGACATCCAAACACATGAGCTATAGTCTAAACTCCTTTAAGGGGGGATATATAGGGGATTATATAGGGGGCTACTATAGGGGTTACTAAGGGGGATACTAGGAGTTTAGACACTAGCTCACATAATCTGCAGGATCCCTGTGACAAAAAAGTTGGGCTCGATGTTGTTTTAAGGTTAGTGTTTAGGGGTTGTGTAGCCTTTTGTCCAGAGATGTTGTTGCAAGGAATGAGAGCACGAAACCGCTCAAAGTCAAGGTAAAGGCCGAAGGGCATGTGCCCAACCCTACACCCTGAAACCTGAACCCTCAACCCATATGAGCAGTAGTCTAAACTCCTTAAAGGGAGTTATATAAGGGGTATATATATAGGAGTTTAGACTATAGCTCATATTGCATAATAAAGAGGTTTCTGTTACCCAACCTGTTTAGGCCCGAGACCCTCTTAGGTAGGGGAAGGCACTGAGAATACCCAATGGTCCGCTAGAATGACCCGTCGCAGATAAAACCCTCAAGCCAGACCTTCGCAAGCACAGGAGGAGGTGCAAGTGTGGAGGCCAGCGGAGTTGGCTGCTGCTACGAGGAAAGGTGTGGGCTGTTGTGGGGTGGGGTTTGGGGTTTAGGGTATCGTGGGGTGGGGATTGGGGTTTAGGGCATCGTGGGGTGGGGTTTGGGGTTCAGGGCATCGTGGGGTTGGGTTTGATGTTTAGGGTATGTGGGTGGGGTTTTGCCGTATAGGGTATTGTGAGGTGGGATTTGGGGTTCAGGGTATTGTGGGGTGGGGTTTGGGGTATTGTGAGGTGGGGTTTGGGGTTTAGGGTATTGTGGCGTGGGGTTTGGGGTTTAGGGTGTAGGGTTGAGGGTTCAGGGGTCAGTGGTAGCAGTTGTAGGTTCGACTTTCAGCACCCTCATGGGACTCTTTCTGATTCATACCTATCTGGCCTTACATCGGTCACCCCATGTAAGTGCGGCTAAAATACGGCTTATAGAAGTACCTGGACCCCCAAAGTATGTAGAATAATGGCTTTTTGGGCTATATTTAAGTGGTTTGGGCCATTTTACTTACTTTGGGGGTTTAGGTAGTCGTGAAGTCCGACAAGCCTCTCGCTATGTTGTGGGCACGCGCTGGAACGGTGACCATCATCAATCGCTGATATGTTATCGGTCTCCCGCATGAGTTCAGCGGGCATGAGGCGAGCACAGATTTTGGCTTGTTTGTGGTCCCAGGATGGTCACGGTCACAAACCGCTGCAAACACAAAAACGGATCGCATTTGGTGATTCTGCACTACCTTGTGACATTTTGTGACTTGGGTGTTCTGCCGCGGAGTATATAATTATTGTTTCATGTTGTAGTATAAGGATTTGTGTGCAAAAGCGCAAGAATGCCTCGGATCTTTGCTGGTGCCCACGATCATGACGTTTGTCAAGTCACGGAAGAACAGAGCGTGTTGGCCAATTGTTTTCAGCCGCTATCGAAATACCCAGGTGCAATGATTGCTATCAGCTCGCTAAGAGGGAGTGCCTACGCATGTCAACAAAGCCCCCAGCGACCCCACTTGTCCCTAACCCAGCGAAAAGCCAAGTGAAGCACAAATCGCTGGGTTACTCCTGCGTGTCTCTAGAACCCTAAACCCTATACGCTAAAACCCTAAACCCCAAAACCCTAAACCTTAAAACCCTAAAACCTAAAACCCTAAACCCTAAAACCCTAACAGCCTAAAACCCCAAACCCCAAAGCCCTAAGCCCTAAAACCCTATTTTGTAGCTGTGGTGGATGTATGCAGAGCCAGTCGATACCCGAAGCCTTGAACCCTCTTGATCCCAAAGACATCCATACACATATGGACTATATAGGGGGGTGATATAGGGTTTAGGGTTCAGGGTTTAGGGTTCACGGTTTAGAGTTTAGGGTTCAGGGTTTAGCGTTTAAACTCCTTAAAGGGGGGATATATATTGGGGCTATTTCGGGACTTATAGGGGTTATTAAGGGGGATACTCGGATTTTAGATTAGAGTTCATATGACTGGGAAGCAAGTACATGCTGATGGTGGGCACCTGATTGGAGGTTCAAGGGCAGTTCGAAATGGGGCAATAGGTTGGGTACTGCCCCCACCCAGTAACAGTCCATATTAGGGATCCTTCCTATTGCTATATAACCATATTATAATTATGAACCAGCTGTTACTGAGGGGGGGGGGGCAGTACCGAAGCAATAGGTATTACAATTAAGGCCATGTGTACTTGATTTAGAGTTGTCCCTTTTACGACATTACGCCATTACGCTTAAGGTTGTAGGTACTTGATGTGTAGTTATCCCATTTACAACCCCAGTGTACCTACTCATGAACCCGCCCAGTGAGGAGCAGCGAGGCGGTGGGTACACGCGCGGTGCCAGGCTGCCATTTGTTTGCCAATGCATTTGATCATACTTCCGCTTTAGTTATCCCAACTCCAAGAACAAGGACCCTAGAACTATCATATGACTACAACAGGGTCGGTCCTAATGTTTCGAGTTGGGTAACTAAGAATCGCCTCATTACTTGAGGGTCAGGTTGCGGGGTCTGGGCCGATTTAGAGTCGAAGGTTTTCTGTAAGTTTAGAGTATAAGCTTTAGGCTTGCAGGCTCACAAGAGGTGAGGGACTCACAGCAACAGACCACTGGACACTGAGGCCCTCAGTCAGAAGTTTTGCACCCTAAACGCGAAACCCTCTTGCTGTCTGATTGGCACAGAATTCGGCGTCGTTGCTTTCATGTCAGGACTCCGGTGGATTGAATATTAGGGGAGGGGATTAGTATGCTCTGCATGGCAATCTTCTGTAGGGTTCATGGACTGATATGGACTGCTTTCTTGCTGAGATTGTATGAAGATTGGCTAAAATTAGGGGTACTGTCTTGGGGTCCCAATAATATGAAAAATGGTATTTGGGATCTACAGTGGGGTCCCTCTGTCAGGGAAACTACAATATAAGAGCTACTATGGGGATCCATTGGTCCGTTCTTGACTGGCAGCAGGTACGCGTTGAGAGTTAGCAGCCGAATATGGCAGTTTCTCAAAATTAGGGGTACCTTTTTAAGGGTCCCAATAATAAGGATTATAGTATTTTGGGGTCTATATTGGGGTCCCATTATTTTGGGAAACTACAACCTTGGCTTTGACGATGGGTTGCACCTGGAGGAACGCACAACCGATGTGTGCAACCACAACCCACGGTTCGTCTCGGGCGTCCTTGAACCATGTATTCTGTCTAGGGGTGTTTCAGAGACCCTGGTTTGAGGCAAGATGACACAGCGCTGCTAACCGGTGGAATGAAGTTTGCGCACAGTTTTTCCAAGCTGGCTTATCTACAACCACACAACCAAATAGACCTTCGGAGCATGACAAGACCACGTCCCTGCCTGCTACAAGCTAACCCTAGTAGAGAATACCCGAGTTATAGCTAAGACCTTAGCGGTTTATGGGGTTTGGGGTTTAGGGTCTATAGTTTCCGGCAGCTGGTTGATTCCCAACACTAGGGTCCCATTTTGGTACCTAATATTATTAGGTGCCGTATATAATCTAGAACCAAAAGCCAAATTATAGTTGTACATAACACTACGCCATGCCTGCCTAGGCCAAGCTGACGGGCCAGACCCCTGAACTCCAATCCCACGGACGGGGCCCCGTATTGCACTCGCTCGTTGATCCTCTACATAGGGGGCTTAGGGGTTCAGGGTTAAGCGTGTAGGATCTAGGATTTAGGTTTAGGGTCTAGGGTTTAGGGTTTGGGGTTCGGTGGCGTAGTAAGTGTATGAAGTTGAACACAAAGCAACCTAAAATCCCAACCCTAAAAGCTGAAGAACTCTTGCCTTCAGTCACCCAATAAGACCCATGCTTGAAGCTCTATGTCTCTTACCTAAAGCATATTCAAGATACCCGCGCCCGCTTTACCCTAAACCCTCCCTAAGCCATCCCTAAGCCCTCAGTACCCAAGCATTCAAACCAACTTACTGATCCAAACCCCGAACCGTAGACCGCACTCCCTCAATGTCCACCCCGGTCCAGAAACGAATGCGGCGGTACCTACGTATGCAGGCTTTGGCATTCCAGAGCCATCAAAGCCCGAGTGCGAACCCTGGAACCCATTATGTATATGCGTATGTATGTATATATATATATATACTTGTATTTACATGGCCTACAACCGTTCAAATCGTGTTGTAAATTTACGGTCCAGGGTGTCTTATTCAGAACAGAAGCCTGAACAAGTAGGAATACTGTTTCCAACATGGTGCCACGTCTGTCTCCTTAAATTCATGTAGGTTGTATTCTGAAGCATTATTCGACCCTAGACCGTTTGTTCAGTGTCTAGAGAAATTAGCCTGGGGCCTAGGAGCTTCAGAGTTGTTCCTCAGAAATGGTGTAGCCAGATCTCGTCAAGGATGCCTGCAAAAGGATACAGGGTTCGAGGTTTAGGGCTTATAAGGATTGAGACCCTAAACCCTAAATCCCTAAACCCTAATTAAGGTTTAGGGTTTATAAGGATTGAGGGAGCAGTTTTCGGAGCGGAGAGAGCTGTGGAGCTTCTGGGTTTCTCAGTTTCTGTAGGATTTATTGTGGATGGCGGTTTGGAGTGTGGGGGCGGGCTTGTCTATGAGTATCCCTATAGGGATCCAAGTGTGCACATGATGCCTGCAACCTACATTGGGCTATTTGGATCCCTAGGGTATAGTCCAGGGCCCATAAGTTCAGTTTGAGCCTTTATGGGGAGATGTGAGGTGAAGTCATGTTGGATTTTATGTCTGACAGAATTTACCAGTAACCAAACCCCAAACCCAAAACCCTAAACTAACATAGAACCCCAGCAAGCCGTCTATTGAAGCTCAGTGGTCCATACAAGGCCCTTTATGGGGTTCCCTGTTATATTGGGGGAGGGTATGTCAAAGAGTTCTTGGGCGTGGGGTCTTCTTTGCTTTTCGGGGATTCCTTGTACGTTTTCTGCATCCTTCAAGAATCCCTAGACCCTAAACCCTCAAGCCAAAACCTCTAAACCCGAAACCCTACTTCCGGCCAATTCTGGTTACTTGGGTGCCCCGGGATGGCACAAGCGCCAACCCTGCCTTACTTTCCCCAAGGCAGGCATGGGGAAAGTATAACGTGCTAGGGGCTCCTAGCCTTGCATATCCGTATTGCCTCTATATAGTCTTATGACGGCTATGAATCCGCATACAATCCTTTTACAGACCCCAGAATATGTATTGACCCCAAAATGTGTGAATTTGAACATCGAATGCTGGACACTATCACTTCCCCTGCTTTCTTGACCACGATGAAAGGGTCGAATGAGAGTCATTTTAGGCTTGCCTCGTAAATTTTCGGCCTCACCTGGGAGCAGCGAGGGAGGGGAGATAAAGCACGCCCATCATGTGTTCGGTGGCACTTCGTGGCAAATTTCACTTCCTTCTTGTTGTAGAAGGGGGCCTATGTACAAAGTATTTTGGCTACTGTACCCGCCAATATGGTAGTTTCTCAAAATCATGACTAGACATCCACTTCGGGGAACCTTAGAATCTCCTTTTAAACATTTTTTACCTCATCTCTGTCAGGTAATCTGTTTTTGAGTAACTTGATCATCTGACCCACCACATCCCAGACCAAAATACCGAAATCGCCAACCCTGAAGCCCAACAATGGGGGCCCCTTGTCATGAGTTTTTATTCACAGGAGTTTCTCAAACCAATCCTCATAACATCTCCTATATGATCTCCATCGAATTACCCAGAAGGAAAGGATAATTGAGGTGGACCCCACATCCAGTAATAATCAGTCATAGTGACTACAAGGGATAAGGTTGATTATACTGGGTCCCTTTACATTCGTATTATACCACCATTACAGGTTGGGGAGGTCCACGCAATCCATTCCCCCTAAAACCTAAACCCTATAACAGGGTGGGTGTCCACCTAAACCCTAAACCCTAAAGGTTCTACTTAGAGGAACCCTAAACGCTAAACTCTAAACCCTCTCGCCTTAATGTTAGGCCTGTAGAAGCCTGGCCTGAGACAATTGAGCCGGCGAACGCAGGATGGGTTTGAGGTTTACGTGTTTAGGGTTTAGGGTTCAGGGTTTTAGATTATAGCGGGGTAATGAAAGAAAATGGAATCTACTGTTTCATTATAGGGTATATATTGAGATGATGGAACAGAAAATGGAAGCATTTAGGGTTCAAGGATTTGAGGGTTTCGGGTTGTGGCTTGAGGATTTCCAATTTAGGCCTTGACAGAAGTGATCTTATGCTAACTGGTCCTTCTGTTTCAATTGTGCCGAGGTTGTAATGCGTTGGGTGCTCTAGCGCATTTTGTTCTTGTGGTGCAGGTTGTAGAATTGCAGGAGGAAGTTACACCTTGTCGTCACGATTCTCGCTATTCTCATACTGTTCTCGCGACTTCATTGAGAGCCTCCTGGCTACTGCAGTCAGTAAGATTTTTGCTTCGTGTTCTGCCTGCTGATGACGTTTACACTTCTCAATGAGCACTGTACTGTATCGAGTTGTGGCTGTGGCCATTGTAATCGCAGATCTGTCCACTCTCATTGGCGATCCGATGAGCAGAGCTGAAGTTCTATGCTGGATGTTCGCGCTGGCTTAAAAAGGATTCTAGCGGCCACCCGTTACCCAGCAGCTAACCTTCCTCTTTCCAGCAACCTGATTTGGGCCGTAATAAGGATACGAGCTGTCCATACCTGTTAGACTTCATGCCCAAGCAACCTACATCGATGCCTTTCGGGCTCATGTTGACTACTCCAAATGCGACTTGGAGGCTGTCTTGAATCAATACTTCCACAGGGTTTCCATGTTTGTTTGGGGGCTAAACACCCAACACCCCAAAGCCGTGTATACTAAGATCCTTGAAGCCCAAAGCCTAAAATCTCTCATGGCCGCATAACTCCAAAGAGTTAGTCAAGATAACAAACTTAATTACGAGTCTAAGGGATTCCAGACTAACAACCTAAAACCCTGAACCCTAAAACCCTGAAGCCCTAACCCCCCAAACCCTCAAGCCTAAACCCTAGACCCTAAACCCCTAAACCCTAAACCCAAAGCCCTTAACCTACAACCATAACATCCTAAACGCTGAACCCTTTAAATGAATCCATGTCGCAGAACCGGCGGATGCTGTGCTGGACTCACCGGCGAAGCAGAGCCTGGGCCTCGGGGGAGACGCCTTCCATCTCTTAATAGCAATAGATGTACTTAAAGGGTGGATATATAGGGGGTTATAAAGGGGGCTTATATAGGGTTTAGGGTTTAGGGATATAGTACTGTAGTCTAAACTCCTAAAAGGGGGAATATATAGGGGGTTAGTCAGGTGGATTATATAGGGTTTAGAGTGTAGGGTTCAGGATTTTGGGTTTAGGGTCTAAACTCTTTAAATAAAGGGGGGATATTTTAGGGGAATAAGGGGGTGCTTGGAGCCTAGATTATGGCTCATACAGTATTATAGTCTTATGGTATCATGGTAGTTTAATATTACAGTATACGGAGTAGCAGTACTTGTGGGAATAGTGGTAGTAATGATAGTAATAGAAACAAGTAACTTGTCAGAGTAACTGTTGTTGAGTACACGATATAGCAAGAGAGCAAGGCTTGGGGCTTGGGCTCAAGATTTAGGGTTTAGGGTTTTAGGGTTTAGGGTTTTAGGGTTTAGGGTTCAGGGATTTAGGGTTTAGGGTTTAGGATATGGGGGTGTAAAGCTTTGGAATTGGGTTTAGGTTGTTGAGTGTAGGACCCAAGAGAATTGTCAGAAGCATTGCGGGCAGCTGCAGCACAGACGGTACTTGCTGCATTTTCATACACCATGATCCGTTTGAAGTTTGATGCAGTCAGATTCTACTTTTGTTCGTTTGGGATATGGGGGTTCATACTGCTGGTCGTTCCTGCGGCAAACGTCTGCTGCGATGAGGTTTGTGCGGGCCAGTGTTGCATACGGCGTGTACAGATCATTGTGTAATCTGTATCGGATTTCTCCACGATGTTTACGAGACTAATTCTGCACTTGGAGGATTCTATCCACGACCCAACGTTGCTAGAACAGGCTGTTGTGGCCTTGCCCATGGTGAATATTAGAGGTTTAATCCAGAGACAGTCGACCGTCTGATGGCCTTCTATACTTCCGGGCACGCTTTGGGATCCGGCTCGTGAGATCTCAGCCAATTTGTGGGTAACAAGAAGCCAACTGTGGCAACAAGAAGCGCAAAATTATGACGACACACGCTTCCGCGTCCGGGATAAGCTCCACACAGTAACTGTGGTTTAGCAGCATTATTAATATGAGCTATAGTCTGAACATCTTGAAAAGGGGGTTTGTTTCCAGGGGTATATAGGGGAGTATTATACGGGTGCCAAGGGGGATCCTAGGAGTTTAGCCTATGGCCCATATGATTGCCATCATCCTTTGCTTCGGCTGTGTTATGTAGTATCTAAACAGATGTGCCGTGTTATGTAGAATGCTGTAGTATGGGTAGGGCTTCCGATGGGCTTGATTAAGCAAAGAAGTTCAAAGTCCTCAGGCTATTGGGGCCCTACCGTCCAGGAGGACCCGAGATCATCACCTCATAGCCACATAGCCCACACAGTTCCGCGATCCCTGTCGCAACTCTATTTTAGAGTTCCTCAAAGTTGCGAGTGAAATGTCCTCAGCGAGGATCCCACAGAATCTCCATGAAGCCCCCACACATCCCAAAGGCCTGCACTGGCCCTCCTGCAGTTTAGGAGTTCTACACTACTGTTAGCGTTTGTGCAGTAGAGGGGCCCATCATTCCCTCACGACTGCATCCAAGTCGACATCATCGTAGATGTTTCTGCCCAAGCCCCAATCCCTAAGCCCTGAAATAAACACATCACCATAACCCCCTTTTACGGGACCTAAGTCTTGTCTGTACCATCATCATGACCTAGGCCCTGTATATTACCATAACCACCCCTCAAAGGGACGTATGCCTCGCCTATCCCTACAGCCTCCTTTAGCGGACCTAAGCCCTGTGTCCCTGTAACCCCGTTATAGGCACCTACGTGTAGATCCTCTTGAGTTCCAGGGGCCCTAAACCCTAAGCCCTAAATCTAGACCCTACTCCTAGGGTTGCACCCCTAGTTTAAGGATCCTTTTGTTTTGTTTTGAGGACTCCTTGGGACCTACATTGGTTCATATACGCCCTCTATTGGGGCTATATGTGGGGAGCTATTTAGGGCCACAAGGGGCGCAACCCTGAACCCAACAGCCCTAATTGCCCTAAACCCTAAGCCCTAATTTCCCTAAACCCTAAATCCTAAATCCTAGGTCCTAGGCCCTAACTTCCCTAAACCTAAACCTAAATCCTAAACCCTGAACCTAAATCCTAAACTCCCAAACCCTAAACCTAAATCCTAAACCCTACACCCTTACCCTAAAACCTTTGTTCCTCGCTTCCCAAGCTGCAGGCCCGCTGCGAAACGGCTCGGAGGCTTGCAGGGTAAACATGGTTGCTGTTAAGGAACTTAAATTAAGTTACCCTAATATGGGGGTTATAGGGGGTATATAGCGGTAAATAGGGTTTAGGGTTCAGGAATACAGATTAAGTTACCATAATGGGTATGTGTATGTGTATATGTATATATATATGTATATAGTAAGGAGTAGGGTTACCCCAATATAGTAACTTAAGCCAAATTCCTTAACATCAGCCCAGTAGAAGCTTGAACAAGTACCAAGGGCTTTAGGGCTGTAGGGTTTAGGGCTTTAGGGTTGTATAGGGATTTTGTTATGAGCATCTTTAAGGACATGTAGGGTCCCTAAACCCTAAACCCTAAACCCTAAACCCTAAACCCTAATTAAGGACATGTAGGGTGCTGGAAAAGAAATTGAGCACTATTTGCAAGAGGGTTCTGGGCTTACGGCTAAACTCTTGGGGGAGGTTCCTTTTCGGGTTAAACTAAACCCTAAACCCTAAGGTCAGCCCTAAAGCCCTTGGTACTTGTTCAAGCTTCTACTGGGCTGATGTTAAGGAATTTAGCTTAAGTTACTGTATTGGGGTAACCCTATTCCTTACTATAAGCATATATATATATATACTGGGTGGGTGGTTTCGCGGAAAATCCTAAATACAGAGTAGCGGTGGTGAATCAAAGGGAGAAAAGAATGCCCAACCCCAAGCCCTAAACCCAATGGGGGTTTATAGGGAGTCTGGAATGTAAGGAAGCCTGCAGAATAAGTCTAGTTGAAACTCCTTCAAGGGGGGTTATAAGTGGTTTTATAGGGGAGTTCTATAGGGGTTATTAATGGGGATACTTGGATTTCAGATTATAGGTCGTATGATACCTGTGGCCCTCATATAAGTCTTTATCAAAGCCCGATTGTAATCAATCAAGCAGGCTCCACGGTATCTTGTCCAGGGCTTCGTGTTAATGCTTCAGAGCTTATGGGTACCCTTCCTCAAACTAAGATGGAGCCCCCAAACAGTACAGATAGAGACCAGCGTCCGCTACATGGAGTCCAGGCTAGTGTTGGCGGAGAGCAATCTAGGGTTACTTGGCGGGGCCAAAGTGCAACCCAAGAAGATTCCCAATACCGCAAAAAGTTCACTCTGCCAGTGTCTAGGGGATTCAAATGATAGACTCATGATACAAGCCCTGTGCCTCGCGTCACTGCATCCATATTCTAGGCCCGAACCTTAAATTGCGCAAGACTTTGCAAAGGCAACCTCCAAGTATTCTTAGGGAACGATATTGGTAATCCCCAGGTATCTACATTACACCGACGACTCTCCACGCTCATTCCTGGACCCTCATCCGATGCACTCGAACCTGTACTTTTCGAGAGGCGAGACTCCCCACCACTGTAGATGACATAGTCTGCTGCCATTGCGGGGGTGTCTGCAACCTCAGACTGGGAAGGTTTTCCAGGAGTTTACAGCTTTATTCTGAATTCACGTTGTGGGTTGAGGACTTAGGTCTTTCGGTTTAGGGCAGTTTTGTTTGACCTTTGTTCTTCCCTTATCACACATGCTTTATGGTCTTGTAATGCCTACTAGGTTTGCAGTGCGCTTCGCATGCCCTGGTACATGTTTCCCTGACTTGAGTTCCATGTATCGTCCAGTTCCCTAAAGTTTTGGTCTCCATACCATGAGCATTGCACTCTATATATATATATATATGTGTTTTTTGTACATATTCAAGCAGGCCCCACGATCTCGCAGCGCTCAAAACCCCAGGAAGTAGCATCCAGGACCTATACTCCTCCAAACCATGCACAGATGATCCACGTTTAGGTCAAATCCTGACAGCATGAGCAGTGCAATTGATACCAGTAGGTGGCCCTATCCAAAGACAAGCTTCGCGACAGAGGACGCGAAAGGAAAGCACATATCGGCTGATGAGTTTTGACAAAATTCTGCACGGAACTGCATGGACAGGTAGGTCCGCTTCGTTCGTTTGTTGCGTCCCCGAAAGGAGCAGGGGGCGTAATATATTCCCTCATTGCCTACTAACTAATTAAGAAAAGTATGTTTGATTTCTGGAGATTCTACAAAGGCTGCTGATCTCTTGCGGGCACGGATGTAGCGAAACGGCTTGGAAAAGGCTTCAGTGCGTTTTGTGCACCCTCTTCCTGTGATGATAGTCCCAGAAGCTAGACTTTCCCTACCCACCGAAAGAGGACAGCACGCCTGAACCCTTAAACTTCTTCAACTGAAGTTGGAATAGGTTAACACCTAAACCCTGAACCCTAAATCCTTAAGCCCCAACTCTCGAAAAGGTTACTCCCACACCCTATTCCAGCATTTGCGCTCAGGTTCCCGGAAAGCAGGTTCAACAGTGGTGGGACGACGTGGGGGCCTCGAGCAGAGCCTTAAGTCAAGCCTTCATGCTATCGCGCACCCGCCTCGGCTGTTGATTCCTCGCAAGCCACGGGCTTCGGGTACAGGCAGGGTGGGGGGGGGCAAACGCCAACCCCCTATTCCCAAGCTCTCAGACCCTTGTAAGTGCTAGAATTTTCTTGTTGACTTGGTGGTCAGCCAAAGGGAGTAGAGCCTGAGAAGGGACCCGCCTCGGCAAATGATTCAGATCGTTGGGCGTTCAGGCCTGAAGATCTTTCAGGAATATGGTGATGACTCGCGCAGCAGCTAGGCAACAGGCTTTTTTGTGAGCTCTGGGAGCTTCCAATCAAAGAGTCCCACGACCCTAAACCCTAAAACCCGGACTTGTTTGTAGACCCAGACAGCACTGTCACTGGGACCTTCAGACAGGACAGATTCTCGGAACAGGTTTACCTAAATGATGGCTATATTTTGAAGGTCAGGGGAGCTTCGCAAGTAGGTTAAACATGGGGATACATAGGCTATTTTTTATGGTTTATAGGCGAGATAAACATATTACTAAGTCCCCAGACCCTCCAAGTAGGGTCCCTCATGTCGCAGGGTCTGAGTTTTCTGGTAGGATGCGTTATTGCAGGGGCCTTCTCAAAAAGCGGCTTCTAGCTTCGGTAAGCCATGATATGCCATCAAGCCATACAAACACGTAAATGCGAACACAACCACATAATGTAGTCTCGGTTTTGGATTTAAGGTTGCATATGAAATCTCAAAGGGGCCCCAGACATGAAGGGATCATGAGGACATTTTTGGACCCCACAGCTACCATAAACCCTAACTCTTACAATCCTAAGCTGTAAAAGCCCTAAAGCTCCAAACCCTAAATCCTCCCTCCCCCCTCGAACCCTACACCCCTAATTCTAAACCCGGAACCCCATCAGAGGTTGCCAGCGAGATCCAGATGATCGCAGACGCCGCAGGGAACTCAGTGCTGCACAGTACTGCACCCACCAGCTTTCGCCGTGATCCATTTGGGGAATTTTCTGGGTTGCTGCTAAGGAACTTGAATAGTTCCTGAACGGCAGCCCAGTTTTAGAATTTAGGGTTCCGAGGTTTTCGGCCTAGGATAGCTTTCTGGGAGGCAGAATCTGACGCAGGAATCCTGACTTGGGGGCTTTGAATGTTTGATCTCCTAAACCCTAAGTCCTAAGCCCTAAACCCTGAACCTTGTAAAAGCCTAAACCTCAAACCCGAGGTTTTGAGGCTTTGAGGCTTCGGACTGTTCCGGGAAGGGGTTTTGAGGCCTTGAGGCTTCGGACTGTTCCGCGAAGGCGTTGCAAGGAGGGCCGGCCAGAAGCTTGGGGTCGGATGGCGTAAGGAGCTGTAGGGTTATACGAGCTATACCTGGACCCCAAAAGTATGTAAAATAATGGCCTCTAGGGCTGTCATTATCGGTTTAGGGCTATTATTTTACATATTTTGGCGGCTTAGGTAGTCTAAACGCCTTAGAAGGGGGCTATATAGGGGCATTATATAGGGGACAGGTATAGAAGTTATTAAGTGGGATAAAGGGGGGTTTACACTATAAGTGGCCATATGGTTGTGTAGAGTTATATACTGTAGTGGGTATTTCGAGGTTATGTAGGGATTGCCTCGGGTTCGCTGCACCAGCAATGGCGGATTAAATTGAAACGCGTATGCAACATGGAATGAGAAACTGATCTAGGGTTCAGGGTTTGGATTCTGGGAAATGGAGCAAAACACGGAAAGGCAAAGGCAATACGACATGGACAACTAGGCGTTTATCTGGGTATATATGTATAAAGTTCAAGGTTAGTTTGCTGGCTCTTTGCAAGGAATGAAGAAGGGAAAAGAACCTGGAAACTGTTATATTCATCGGGGTTATGCAGGGGCTGCATGGGCTGCTTCAGTTTACACATTTACCTTAGCCCAAACGTGTCTTACATGGAGCCCAAAAGGGTACTGTTAAACCGTGTTCGTTTTTGATGGGGGTCTGTATGGGATGAGCCTTAGCTCTAGATGCACATATCCTTGTAAACCTCACTTATTTTCCATCTGCTTTTCCACTCCCCCGAACAACCTTCTGATAAGACAGCTTCATAACTCTAAACCCTAAGCCATAAGCCCTAAACCCTAAGCCCTAAACCTTAAACCCTAGACCCTAAACTGTAAACCCTAAACTCTATTACGGTTCGGCTTTAAAGGGCCTAAACCCTAAACGCTAAAGGCCGATGCCAAGTACGAGCTCTGGCGTGCAAAGATGGCGGAGAAGGACCAGGCCCGGGGAGGGTCCTGGGCTCCGGGATGCACTGACCCAGTTTAGGGTTTAGGGTGTGGGGTTTACGGGTTTGGGGTTTAGGGTTAGGGTTTGGGGTTTAGGGTGTAGTAAAGGGTCCACGTACCCAATATTTAGGTACTTGGGTGTAGGGTAATCCAAGTACCCAATAATTAGGTCCCTTTCAAGGGGGATATATAGGGGTATGTAGGGATATATAGGGTTTAGGGTTTAGGGTCCAAGTACCCAATATTTAGATACTTGGGTTTAGGGTACAATAGTAATTAAAGTATAGGTTTAGGGTAAGTATATGATTATTGGGTACTTGGACCCTTAGGGTGAGTTCCTTCAAGGGGGATATAGGGGGTCATAGGGGGGGATGATGTGGGGTTTCCCAAAAGTAGGGATACCATTTTGGGGTCCCCCGAATTTGGGAAACTACCATATATGCGTGTGTATACATATATATATATATGCACACATAATATATGTGTAGGGGCTTGTCGAAAACATGGCCCCTTGTTGACCCTACATTTTCAGGGCCGCATTGCACAAGGGCCTCAAAAAGGGGCCACAGTTTCGAGTACATTACCGCATATATATATATATACATGTACACCTACATCTATGCAGCCCTACATGTTTGCATTGGACAAGAGATGCAGGCGTCATACTGCGCTTAATGAGCAACAAAGTCCCCCGCTCCTGCCCGCCCTGCTGTGCTTAAAGCAAATTCCGCACGGTTATTGGTTTTGGTCGAAATTAAGACTTGTCTCTGACACCCCGATTTCGATGAGAGGCCCCCTCTCGTTTTTTCTTGTGAGACATCACCTTTACAAACAGCGTTTTCAATTTACCAAAGGTCATTCACAGAAAAGAGATCCGTGAAATGATTGGATTACTTTCGATGTTTCAGTTGCAATTATTTATCAAGCCTTTTGAAAGCTCTAAAGAAGGAGATCTGTGATTCAATTCGATTTCCCTTGGACTTCTTTGGTAAATGCCTGTATAAAAGTTTTTTCGAAACAACAAGCAACGAGGAGATAAAGCAAATCTCTAATTCCACATTATTCTGTATAACAAGCCTCCTAAATACTTCAGACCTCCTAAATTATGTATTAAGGGGATCCTAGTTGTGGGGTGTAGGGTTTAGGGTTACGGGCTTAGTGTCTGGGATCCTAGTTGTGGCCCCTTCTGAGAGTAGTCCTGGCCCTTGTAAAACATGACTACATAATCCATTAGTAGGGGCTGGGGCTGGGGTTGTTATTATTCTTAGGGGGAACGGTTTACACACGTGACGTCCGTACCTACTTATCACCTGTGTACCTACATACCTATGTACGTACCTGCCGTGTACTACGATCTGCTCAGGCTTTAGGTTTTCAGGGTTAGGGGCTGCGGCTTCAGGATTTAGGGCTTAAGCCGAGGCTAGGGCTTATAGGATTGAGGTCTTGCGGTTTGCGCTTGAAAGCCAAGACCGAAGAAAGAAGCTTTAAAGGCTCCATATTTATGGGGCAGAATTGCAAAACTGGTAGGTTGTAGAGAGTCTGACAGACCCGTCAACTGCGCGGACACCGGACAATGAACTCTTCAAAGCGAGCCTAGTTCTTACGAACCCTCCTCAAACCAATGCAGCACCGCAAACAACCAGCTTGCGACCCCATAGTATGTGGTCTCCTTCGGGTGCTCTTTGGGGTCGAGTGTTACTTTGGGACGCAGGCATGTATTGAGCATTGTTGAGGTCATTAAACGGCTCTTCGTGAAGCTGAAGGCGCTAACAGAGTCGCCTGGGGCCCCAGAATGGGTCAAAGTTGATGGAACAATAATATATCGACAATAACAGTGACGGAATACTGACATTAGTAGTGACAGTAAAAATCACAGTAATGTCAGTAGTTTTGTTTATAGTGAAGTCCAATAAGAAATATGAAGCTAGGTATGATGGTAGCCCAATAAGGAGCCAGCAGAGCGTCGCTTCGGGTTTCTGGCCAAGTAAGCTTAAGGATTCTAGGCATTCAGGGTTTGAACTTGGGTTCAGGGTTGAGGGTCGGAACGGATCAGAAGCTTGTGAGGGGACGTCCCTGGCCTATAGCACTAGAGCATGCTGGGGGGAAGTCCATTTTCTGATGCGGTTTCCCCAAAGATCCAAAGACTGGTGGTTTGTGCATGCTTTGGGCTTGGGATTCAAGCCGAACGGTTTTGGATGCTGAGCACTGAGGTTTCAAGGGAGAAATTGCCTGCAAGGAGTTTCATGGAGCCTTAATGCCGATCCCAGTCATGTGTGAGGTTTGTGCTGGCACGTCCCATGTCCCAATCATATCCAGAGTAGGCCTACGATTACACTCCCTAAGGGTCCAAGGACCCAAATAGGGTTTTAGGGCCCAAATACCGTTGTTAGTATAGTAGTGGGCCCTATAACCCTATTGTTTGGGTCCTTGGACCCTTATGAACTCTGAAGCACTTGCGAAGACAGGCCTTCTCAACCTGCGAACGTTCGAGTCTTGGAGTTTACGTGAGCAGGCTTCGTGAGTGCTACGCCTACATAGGGGTTTCTCAATGCTTTCGGCTACTTCCTGTGGTCCATGTACGGACGGTGCAAGCCCTTCAGTGTGTATGCATATATGGGGACAAACAGACCCACATCCCTTGACTAAACTCCAAGTTCTAAACTAACCCTCCTTTTGTCGTTTTTTTGGTTTCAGTAGCATTCGTGAACTTCTGGGACTGGGAAGCTATGGTTAGATAACTGACGTTTGGGGCCTGAATGAGCTATAGTCTAAAGTCCTTATAGGGGCCTATATAGAGGAGTGTCATACGGGTTATTAAGGGGGATACTAGGAGTTTAGACTATGGCTCACATAACGGCTTAGACTAAAGCTCACCCGACTGCCAATGTGACAAGCCTAGACACCTTGTATAATGAATTACGGTGCGCACGTTATGGTTTGAACATATTTATCAATTTTAACCCGTAATCCCGATTTATGATTTTCATAAAGCCATTAGATTTGACTCTTATGCGGCCCCCAAACCTGCCCTAGTATAGGGCGACATGAGCTTACGCGGTTTAGGGTTTGTGGGTTTAGTGTTTCGGGCGGAAAAAACATGCACCCTTCCCCTGTAAGACCGTTCAGGAAGGACACGATGGCTTTTTTAAGGCTAGTTCTCTTTACAGCCTCTTTTGCAGTTTTTCAATATGGTTGGCTTGCTCAGGGATCCCAATCATATGGATTATTCTGACTACAATTTGCAAAGAACTATGGTGGTCCTACAGATAAATCTACAGGGACAGTCTTGAGAATCCTACAGAACATACGGGTCCTCGGGGGCTTCCTGAAGCTAGGGGTTCCGATGCAGGGTCCCTGAAGTTTTGCTTCAAGCTCTGCATCACGACTGGGAAAAGTATGGAGGAGAGTATAAAGAGGTCAAAGGAGCTGACACATACTTGCAGTTACTCCGGGCGTTGCTTCAGTATTGAGAAGTCGAATACTTTGGAAACCGATTTCCTGATGAACAGTGCGAGTATAGCTTAGCTGAAAACCGGCAGCTAGAACTGAGCTTTGGGTGCTGAACCCTATACCCTTACCGAGAGGGTCCAGGTACCCAATAATTAGGTACTTGGGTTTTGGGTAATAGTAATTAATTATAGTACAGGTTTGGGTAAGTATATGATTATTTGGTACTTGGACCCTCAGGGTTAGGAGGTAGTGCCGAAACGACGAATACTTGCTCCGCTCTGGTAGCAAAATGTTCCATACAACACGGCCAAACAGCAACTACATCAAAGTCCTGAGCGCAATGTACTTCCCAAATCCGGGTTCAGTCATTTACTTCCTGGTGCTGACGGGCGAGTGGTGGAGTGAACATTTGGAGAATCACGGTGATTTGAATACCCGAAGGGTCCAAGTACCCTAAACCCTAAACCCATTCTTGGGATCCACTCTCCTTCGCCCTTTCCTGGAAAGAATCCACTCTCCCAGCCTCCGTTTCCTGGGTTGCTGTTAAGGAACTTAAATTAAGTTACTATATTGGGGAAACCTTATTAATTACTATATATACCCATTATGGTAACTTAATTTAAGTTCCTTAACAGCAACCCAGTTTCTTAAGCGCCAGTAAGTCTGAAACCCTACAAAACGCTTACTACACAAGCCCGGTGTCCATTTCATGTTCCATGTGCCTTGCCATGTGATTCTACCTTTTTCAAGTCTCGGTCTCCCTCAAACCCTAAACCCTTTCTATGCTTATGTAATCCCCATATAGCACCTACATAAGCCCCAAATAGTACCTATAGTTGACCCCTATGTGCCTTAAGATTCCCATTTTAAAGCAGCATTGCCCTTGAAAAGTGCTCTTCCGGATTTTTTCGCCCCGGAATTTATTATTTAGTACCGAACCCTAAGCCCTAAACAAGAGGTAGCTTTTTTATTGGGGGGTAAGCGATTAGCGAGAACCTTGTGGCAGTCAAAGTGCTCTAACACCCCAATTTAATCGTACCCTACCCTGAGAAACTCACATGTTTATCTAGGGTTTGGGGTTTAGCGTTTAGGTTCGGCCCTAAACCCTAATCCCTGAACCCTAATCCCTAAACCCAAAACCCCTAAAACCCGCTCAAAACTAAGTCTTCAGGTCTTCGGGTTGTCATCCGCACCAGCCACAAGCATTGGTATGCGCAGTCCCATGAGGCCTCAAAGGGACAGGATTTGGGTTAAGTTGGGGTTAAGGGTTTAGGGGTTAGGGTTACGTAACTATAGTTAAGTGGCTTCAAGCTCGAAGCCCAAAGCAGGTATTATTGATAGTCTTCAGGGTCCAATGTAGGTATCATTTATACGGAGTCCCAGGGTTTGCGTCTCTGTGGTTTAGAATTGCGTATTTAGGCATACAGGGTATTGAGGACGGGGGTCCACCTTTATGGAAAGACTGTACACGTTGAAGGGGCCCCATGAACCCCATTTAGGCATCGGGGCTTACAGCTGAATTGAACAGGTTCTGGAGTCCTCGTGTAGGACATGCTCGCTTCACAAAATTCAGGCTTGGTTCGATTTGAAGGCGAGACTGAAGGATTTGCCCAAGATGCTATTAGGAGTTCCCTGAGGGACTTATAAGTACCCCATAGTCGCATAGCCCTAAACCCTAAACATGCGAGAAAATCAGCTCGTGGACCGATTGAACTTGATTCCCCTGACTGGGGTTTTAGATCAAGGTTGGGATAGGACGCCACTTCGAGGTTCATGTGATCTTGTAAGTAATTACAACTGGGGACGTAACAGTTCTAACCCTGAATGCGACCATGTTTCGGGGAGTAGAAGTAGGATATCATGAGCCCCTGGCATAAGTTATTATGAAGTCCCAGGCAAGTCTAGGTAGGATTCGTTAGGGTTTTTGGCCATTACACCCTAACCCCCTTGGGGGGTGGGGGCTCGCAGCTGATTAATGTCCCTCACTTGTATTTTTCAGAGCCCCGTCGGTTTAACGGGCCCTTAAGCACAAGAGCGAGCAATCGCGCACAAATTTCAGCAATTGTGCCCAATTGTGCCCTTTTTTCAACTACGACTCTACTGCATATGTGTTTGTTGGAGACTG